>AWOL01S0014704.1:35388-102124 GCA_000715115.1 Nicotiana otophora
GGGGGGGAGGGGAAGAAGGAAAAAAATTGGGAGGAGGGAATTGAAAGAAATGTTTTTGCTTATTCTACTTTAAAGGAATTTCTATTCGTGTCATTCTTTCTTCGGTTTTCTTTCGAAAAATCCAGCAATGCATGACCAAACTCTAACCCGAAATCAACTAAAAACCAAGCTAAAAAGCACGACAAAAACGAGCCAAAAGCCCAGCGAAATAGTCCCATTTTGTACAGAAAATAAAAGCTCCAAAGTTGAGTCGTCGAGTTCGAGCTCCGTTTGTCGATTTTGGTCGAGGCTCCATTTGCATCCTTGTCCATTATCCGAGCTTCAAAATAGTCTTGTAAAGGTCCATTTCTCCCATCATTGTTTTGTTAAGATATTATGATTGAATATATAATTTGATCTTATTTAGCTTCATGAAGATTGAATTTTTGTTTTTGTATTAATTATTAGGTCTCATTAGCTTTGTTAAATTTTGTTACTTTCTTGTTTGATTAACATGAAGATTGATGAAAACATGATTCTTGGATACGTAGTGAATGTTTGAACTTTGGGGATAAAATCCATGTCTGCTAGTTGAAATTGAAAAATGAGGTTTGGACTTTAAAAAAAAAGATGATTGGGCCCGGTGGTTGGGCATTGCTTAATGAAACATATATTACTGCAAATGACTAATGGATAGTGGAGTAGCTTGCTGAACTAGTAACTGGGCATACTCACTAATTAGCTTTAAAAAGCCAATTGTGCTATGATCAATTTTAAGTTATCTGGGCCAGAATAATTAAGAGCAAAAGCTGATCTTTTTCACAATTGATTTCATAATTTATGGCCTCACTAATCTCAAATATTAGGAGAATAAATAATATTTGAACATCGTACCTTGCTTTAGGCGCGATTAATAATAAATCATTATGACTGTGGGTACGGTTCCCGTGGCATGGTCACGATACGTAATCCCCAATTCGAGTGTGCGTTTCACGTGATTCGACCACAACTTCAAACGATAATAAATAAAATTAAATACGTTGTAGATTGCGGGTGCGTTTCACGTGACGCGATTTGCGATGTGTATAAACAACGAGTGTACGACAACGTAACTCGTCTCATATTAATTCCATAAAAGTTTAAAATGCAGTAATGTAATAAAAGCGGTAAAAGGAATAAAAATGCACATATAGTTTTAAAACATGTAATAAATCAGATAATTACGCCAAGTATTAATTGTTAAGTGACTGTGCTAAAACCACAGAACTCGGGAGTGCCTCACACCTTCTCCTAGGTTAACAGAATTCCTTACCCGATCTTCTGTGTTCGCGGACCAAAAATAAAAGTCAAATTTTCTCGATTTGGGATTCTAAAATAAATCGGTGACTTGAGACACCATAAATTATTCCAAGTGGTGACTATAAATAAATAAATAATTTCATTTCGAATAATGTCACTTAAATTGGAAAAACTCCCAATCCCCTATCCCGAAAAAAAAGGAGGTGTGACACAGACCCCACGATGAAACAAGAATTATATCAAGAATAGATTTTCAAGATACCAACACGGTGTCAGCGAGTTACATAACCACTTACACGTGTACATTGAAGTGAAATTCTTTTTGCTAAGTAACACATACATACACAGGTCAAACATTATAGATGGTGAAATCTTTGATCCATAAGATCCCTATTTATATGAAAATTGAAATGAGGAAAAACCACCCAAATAGCAAGAGTTTTGCAAGATCTGTAATCTGGTGCAAAGAAGAGTGTGGACATACTAAAGCTAAGGATAGAAATTTAGCAATCACTTGAAACCAAATGAGATAAGGTGCTAACTCTTTGCATGTTGCCACCTTGCAAATTGAATTAAGAGTCACTTTATTTGATTTGTGTTGCTGCCACGTGATGTTCTTATCCCAATCATTTTAGATAATTATTAATTTACCCGCATAATTAAGAATTATTTCAAATTACTTAAAATACAACTCACTTTTAATACAATTTATACGTCTTACTATTATTTCATTTAAAACATCCATGTAAAAATACATATATTTTCTCAACTTCTAATTTTTCTAATCTTATATAAATAGTACAAGTTTTCGTACGTTAAATTCTTAAATTGGTAAAAAGATAACATTCTTTTCTTGTGAAAAAATTAATTTCTATCTTTACAATAAAGTAAATCTCATAAATTTTCTCATATTATGTGTATAATTGAAAGTAGTAATATTAATAACTATAATAAATCATATTATTTTTTTCTCAAACCGTTTTACAAAACTATTCGACTAAAAATACCATATCAATATATATATATATATAGCGGTATCAAGGTTGTTAAACTTACGGGGTCTTACAATGACATAGTTGCAAATCCTCTATAACCTCATGAATGGTCTTAATCCCTTTAAGCTCATATGGATTACTACGACTAATTTTAATATTACATTACGGGTTATAACATCCTTCCCCCTTTAAAATATTTGTTCTTGAATGTTAACTCTTAGATATTTACAAAAATTTTCTCTAAGGTCTCCTCTGTAAACTAAACTAAAACCCAACCTCTATCTGAAGTCTCGACTATTCACAATCTCTTGTTCTTGAATATCTCGTATCTTCTTCACCTTTACCTTACTTACCTTTCAATCTCGCATCGTATCTTCTGTTTCTTTCATAAACTCCCTTTCATATTACGCCTTAAAGCTATACTGTGATACCTGCACATCTGGTGCATACAAAATCTGGCGAAAGCTTTATACTGACTTCTTACGACTCAGCTCTATGGCACAATCTGGAAAGAAAAGAAGGGAAACATTTCCTAAATGCCCTATAGCCTTTCATTTGTAAATATGGCGCGCAACACATCTATAAGTGAGACTCTACTAGGCACGGCTTTGTAGACTCCCTAGGACACGATTTGCTCTGATACCACTTTGTCACGCCCCAAACCTGGGGAGGCGTGGCTAGCACCCGATGACGAGCTGGTCCGAGCGAACCACTCTGTAACTCATGATCATTCGACCAAAACTAGAACATACATAGGTCGAGTTGGCTGAACTCATTCCTTTTGTAACTATCATGGGCCAACATCGCCATAACTCATAATGTACAACTGTAAGTGGGCGAACAATGAATCAATAAACTATCGTTCTTAAAGCATTAATACATATGGGCCGCCAAGGCCTCTGATATACTGTACAAAATGAACTCTGTCTACAAAGCCTCTAAGATTATTTGACATCAGATGGGACAGGGTACCGGCCTACCCATAAGTCTGTGGTAAAACTTTGACATGCTGACTCATAGACTCGGCTGCACTCCAAATGAGGTGGAGTCTTACCGATCCTTCGCTGAATGCCAATCTCGTCTACTATGAAGGCTCGTCAAACTGATTATCTATACCTGCAGGCATGAATGCAGTGTCCCCAACAAAAGGACGTCAGTACGAATAATGTACTGAGTATGTAAGGCAGAACTGAAACATAACAGTAAGTCAACATTAATTAAAGACATATAAGAATCAACCTGAATCTCTGAAGTGCCATATGTATATACATACTTATTATACTTACATATATACAATGCTTCTCTTTGAGACTATTTCTATTATCCATATCGTATGATGCATGACTGCCCAACTGATCAGTGGTAACTACCCGACCGGCCGTAACTCGGTGGTAAATGCATAACTGCCCAACCGGTGATAAATAAGAATAGATAACTGTCCAACCGGTGGTAACTGTAACTGCCCGATCGGCCGTAGCTCGGTGGTAGATGTATAACTACCCAACCGGCCGTAGCTCTGTGGTAAATGCGTAACTGACCTACCGGTCGTATCTCGGTGGTAAATGCGTAACTGACCTGCCAGTCGTAGTTCGGTGGTAAATGAATATACATGACTGCCCAACCGGTGGTAAATAATAATACATAACTGCCCAACCGATGGTAAGTGCCCGACCGGCCGTATCACGATTATAAATATATGACTGCCCGACCGGCCGTAACTCGGTGGTAAATGCATGACTGCCTGACTGGCCGTAGCTCGGTGGTAAATGAATATGCATGACTGTCCAACCGATGGTAAATAATGATACATAACTACCCAACCGGTGGTAACTGTCCAACCGGCCGTAGCCCGGTGGTAAATGAATATGCATGAAAATGCATGTATTACTAGATTATAAACATTAACATCTTTATCGTATGCCTCAATAGGGAACTAGATACATACTTAGACATGATTGAATATCACTTTACGGGAATAAATAATATAGACATTCTTAACTGCTAAGAGTAGAACCACTTACGGAATATCGTTACTTGAATCATGCCAAAAGAAAACAAAATTACCCTTAATATACCTGAACCGATTCTCCTGACAATCCTTCTAAAATGCACCACACCTTCAGTATTTTGTTCAATGCAGTATCACACCGATGCAGTGAATAACGTACGAGCAACAATAAATATTGGAATAGGAGGCAAGGAAGAAAAGAGAATATAATATTGACACCTGACCCAACCTCACAATGTTTGTGATACACCCGTTTAATGCAGTACTCCGAGGCATATGATCAACAAATTATTTCAGACCCTACGATGAAACAAGAATTATATCAAGAATAGATTTTCAAGATATCAACACGGTGTCAGCGAGTTACATAACCACTAACACGTGTACATTGAAGTGAAATTCCTTTTGCTAAGTAACACATACATACACAGGTCAAACATTATAGATGGTGAAATCTTTGATCCATAAGATCCCTATTTGTATGGAAATTGAAATGAGGAAAAACCACCCAAATAGCAAGCGTTTTGCAAGATCTGTAATCTGATGCAAAGAAGAGTGAGGACATACTAAAACTAAGGATAGAAATTTAGCAATCACTTGAAACCAAATGAGATAAGGTGCTAACTCTTTACATGTTAGCCACCTTGCAAATTGAATTAAGAGTCACTTTGTTTGATTTGTGTTGCTGCCACGTGATGTTTTTATCCCAATCATTTTAGATAATTATCAATTTACCCGCATAATTAAGAATTATCTCAAATTACTTAAAATACTAGTCACTTTTAACACACTTTATACATCTTATTATTATTTCATTTAAAACATCCATGTAAAAATACATATATTTTCTTAACTTTTAATTTTTCTAATCTCATATAAATAGTACAAATTTTCGTACGCTAAATTCTTAAAATAGTAAAAAGATAACCTCTTTTCTTGTGAAAAAAATAATTTCTATCTTTACAATAAAGTAAATCTCATAAACTTTCTCATATTATATGTATAATTGAAAGTAGTAATATTAATAACTATAATAAATCATATTATTTTTTTCTTAAACGTTTTACAAAAATGTTCCACTCAAAATAGCATATCAATATATATATATATAACGGTATCAAGATTGTTAAACTTACGGGGTCTTAGAATGACATAGTTGCAAATCCTCTATAACCTCATGAATGATCTTAATCCCTTTAAGCTCATATGGATTATTACGACTAATTCTAATATTAAATTACGGGATGTAACACTCTCGCCCTTACTTCTTTCGTTATTCCTCATTAATTCCATAGCCTGGTTTACTGCTTCATTATTTTTGCTTACTGCCTTTGTTGTTGTATCATATTTTATTATCATATATTTAACACTCATATATTAGATTATGCGCTTTATCTTCATGCTTTGTTCCACATGAAACATAGGCAAACTTTAACTAATATAGGACTTAAAGGGAATTAGTTAGTAATTAATCTTCACGCCGCTAATTATAATTTGTTCATCTTATACACTCACCTCTCTTAAGATTTTTGAAGTTTAGGCTCTAATAAAAAGCAACAGCCCGTTTTCAAAGGAAATTAGAAAAGAATCGCCGGTCTTTGCTAAAAAGTAATGAAACCAAATGTTTATGAAATCAGTAATGAACGGTCGCCCAAATAAATTTTCAAAGATTCGCCTTCTTCAGAATTTTTTAAAACCAAGGTAAATTTAGAATCACTTTTCTTACTCATCTTTTAAACTTATACAAGCATTTATTCTTCAAAGTAACTACTTTCATAACTTAATAGTTACGAGCCTTACAATATAGACTACTTTCAGAACTCTCTCAACCTTCAATAGCTTTTTTTTACAATCTCACATCCCTTCCAAGTCTTACATATATACTCCCTTTAACATATAGTAAGTCATGCCTTAGTAGTAATTAAGCATAGTATAAATAATTGATTCCTTAAAATTAGTCTATGTCCTATGGAGCTACCTCAGGTAGATTTTAAGGAGTGCCTAACACCTTCTCCTTAGAAGAACAAGAACCCTTACCCATAATCTCACCGATCTGAAGACCTATAAGGAATATAACTCAGTAATTAAATAGGTAAACTAGTATACCTTTAAATATTAGGTGGAGACTCTCTTTCATCAACAACAGAGAAACCACAAGTTAAATCCTGTCTTGATTAGTGCACAATAGGGTGCAACAATGAGGATTGCCTATGTATTGCTTTCCGAGTGAATCAAATCGGCGTAGTTCCTGATTAATACAAAAGTGATATTTAGTTTTTCTATTACAAAAGAAAGGGGGAGAGAAACTAAACCCTACGTGAGTTTCCTATGTATCCTTCCGTGGGAAGTCAGGTTGAACGTAGTTCTGTTACATAAAAAAACCTAACTCTATTTATCTTCAGACATAGTAGCTCTTGATTGCGTATAAGTTGATAGGTTTCGTGTTGATTCTTCCATCTATTTCTGCTAAGATTAAAGCTCCACCCGACAGTGCTCGGTGAACCACGTAAGGGCCTTGCCAGTTTAGTGCGAACTTTCCTTTGGCTTCTTCTTGATGGGCAAAGATTTTCTTCAGAACCAACTGCCCCAGTATGAATTGGAAAGACTTCACTCTTTTATTAAATGCACTAGCCATCCTATTCTGATATAATTGACCATGACATACTGCATCCATTCTTTTCTCATCAATGAGCATGAGTTGTTCCTGCCTGACCCGTATCCACTCTGCTTCGTCCAATTTTGCCTCTTGAATGTCTCTTAAGGATGGTATCTCGACCTCTGTGGGTATCACCGCTTCATTGCCGTACACCAACATGTATGGCGTTGTCCCAGTGGATGTTCTCATGGTAGTCTAATAACACAGTAAAGTGAAAGGTAGCTTTTCGTGCCATTGTATGTGATTGTCCACTGTCTTTCGTAGAATCCTCTTGATATTCTTGTTGGCGGCCTCAACTGACCCATTCATTTGCGGTCTGTAGGCAGTGGAATTGCGGTGGACGATTCTAAATTTCTCGCAGATTTCTCTCATGAGGTCGCTGTTAAGGTTAGCGGCATTGTTAGTGATGATAGACTCAGGTATCCCAAATGTGCAGACGATGTTATTTCAGGCAAAATATACCACAACCTTCTTCATCACAGCCCTGTAAGTTGATCCCTCTGTCACGCCCCAAAACCGAGGAGCGCGACCGGCGCTCAACCGAGTGAACCCGACCGAGCAAGCCTGTTAGATTTTCTTCTACTCAAACTCATCCACGATTTAAGATAATACATAATTTTATTTATTAGACAAAAACGTGATCATGTCTACAATACCAATTCATTACCAATAGTTTTCATCATTTTTAAAGTTTCAATTCCACACATTTTTCATAATCTGAAGTGGAAATAGTAATTCAAATACAACATAACGAGTTTGCCTTTCCAACACCAATATACAACCCACACGATGTTTACGGAGCCTCTATAGATAAAGAAGAGTACAATGATAATGCCAGCAATAAGGCCCCGGCCATACCTCAAACAGAATACACAAAGAATAAAAGATACATGACCCCAGGATGAAGTGGGGCTCACCAAGTCAGCTGGGAAGAAGGTGTACTACTATCACTGATCAATATCTCCTGCTGTGTAACCACCTGCATCTATTTAAAGATGCAGTGCCCCCGGCAAAAGGGACGTTAGTACCGTCGAATAGTACTAGTATGAAAATCAAATACCAATTTAAGAATTTTAAAATAAAATATGAACCTGATGAATCAGGGTGACGATAACATGATATAGCTAATCGTTTAAACTAGATCAAGCTTATTAAGAGCTATTAATATGATTTAAGATGAGATCCTCTATAACCATCTTTACACGAAGCGGCCCCACCTCCTCACCCCAATGTATGCGGGTGGATGTATAACCATAGTACCAAGAACCTACACAAAGGGGCTATGCCGCCTCACCCCAATATATACGGGTGGAAATGCATCAACGATACCAATACCAACACAAAGCGGCTATGCCGCCTCACCCCAATGTATGCGGGTGGAAATGCATCAACGATACCAATACCAACACAAAGCGGCTATGCCGCCTCACCCCAATGTATGCGGGTGGAAATGCATCAACGATACCAATACCAACACAAAGCGGCTATGCCGCCTCACCCCAATGTATGCGGGTGGAAATGCATCAACGATACCAATACCAACACAAAGCGGCTATGCCGCCTCACCCCAATGTATGCGGGTGGAAATGCATCAACGATACCAATACCAACACAAAGCGGCTATGCCGCCTCACCCCAATGTATGCGGGTGGAAATGCATCAACGATACCAATACCAACACGAAGCGGCTATGCCGCCTCACCCCAATGTATGGTGGTGGAGGTGCAATCCCACAATACCATAATCCTTACACAAAGCGGGCATCCCGCCTCACCCCAATATATGCGGGTGGAGGTGTATCACAATCCCAATCTCTACACAACTTGGCATAATAACTTTCACATAAATCACGGCTTGAATTTATAACATGTGGATACACAATCCATAGTTTGAAACACATCCTCAATTTATAATTCAATATGATAAGAGCATTTGAAACACGAATTGAACATATATCTTTATCACAAAACTTATCGGAATACTCGATTTGTAATTAACATCTTGGAACTTACAAGGATAATGGGAATTCCAATTCTTAAAGAAACATTAAGCCAACATAACTCACTTGAGCTTTCTTACACTCTAAATGTTGCGGAATTCTTAGCAACTTCAATCTATTTTAGAAATATAACAAACTGAAACAAAATTAGGAAGATGCTCATGGTTCTAGCTCATTTGAGCATTTTATCAAACACTAGGTGTGCACAATGTTTCAAGGTCCTTTTATGGAGGATTCCATCATCCCACAACCCAATCTTTACCATGCTTAGTTCAACAATCATCCTAAACCCCTTGATATCATATACATGTAAAATAAATAACTCTCATGCCCAAAAAGTATCTTGATAATTACTCATTTTCAGATAATTTCGAAATTAGGGTTTAGGGTATAGCATCTTACCTCTAGGATGAAGACATAGTGAGCTTCCCTTCTTAGTCTTCCGAAACTTGAGCAAGAATTGAAGAACAATAATTGAAGAATACATTCTCACTCTAGGGCACTCTCTCTCACTCTAAAATATCATATTATAGCTCAAAAATATCCTAAAGAGTGTATTTAACGAAATAGGGTCGGGTTTTAAAAACCCTAAAATGAAGCTCCGGAACAGGTTCTGCAGTTGCATATGCGATTGCATAATCAATATACAGACTGCATATCGGTTGCATAATTGCTGACCAAAACGACTACAAATCTGCATGTGTTTGTGGTCGCATAATGCACCACATAATAGTTATGCGGTCGCATAGTCGACCGCATAATTGCTTCCAACTGGCCCAATTAACTGCCTCACTCTGCGGCCATTATGCAGTCTGCAGAGTGATTCTGCCTTGCCGCAAAGAATTTCTACAATCCTCAAACACGTAAGCCTAGTCTGACACCATAAAACATTATTTGCTTTGCAAATTTCACCAGGCTTTACACTTAATTACTTCAAGATTTTCCGGGGTGTTACATTCTCCCCCACTTAGGATCATTCGTCCTCGAATGAGGGTACAAATCCGTCATTAGCATCTTATGCAACTCAGTTTGCTTTATATCACACACTAGCAGCCCCAAATTTGACTAACTCCCTAAATTGCCAAAACTTCCGCTAGAGTTTCCCTTGTAACTAGGCCTATTCATCTGTCAGAGAGCCCTAGAAACACATCCTAAAAGCATATACATAATGCAACGACTAACATAGTACAAAACAATACCAATTGTGGCCTTACAAGCAATGTATTACCAGAAAGTAACACCCTTAACGCCAATTATACAAATGATACATAGTTCATAGAAAGCAACTCTTAGAATTTTCATAGATCACAACTTTATAAATACATGTCTATTCTAACAAATAAGGATACTCTTTTTTTATTTCTTCCTTGGCCTCCCAAGTATCCTCTTCAACCTGTTGGTTTCGCCATAACACTTTCACGGAGGCAGTTTTTTTATTTCTCAATTTTCGGACTTGCCGATTAATAATAGAAACCAGAATCTCTTCGGAAGTCAATTTCTCATTTACCTCAATAGTCTCAACCGGAACAATTAGTGTCGGATCTCCAACTACTTTCTTTAACATAGACACATGAAACACCGGGTGTACTAATGACATCTCAGGTGGTAGCTCAAGCTTGTACGCCACCCCACCGATCCTCTGAATGATTTTGTACGGTCCGACATACCTCGGACTCAATTTCCCCTTCTTACCAAATCACATTACCCTTTTCACGGGGGAAACTTTCAAGAATACCCAATCATCTTCTTTGAACTCCAAATCCCTACGACGAACATCCGAATAGGATTTCTGACTACTCTGAGCAGTCTTCAACCGCTCCTTAATGATTTTACATTTTTCCGTAGCCTGATGTACGAGGTCTATCCTATCAACTCTGCTTCCCAAATTTCGAACCACCCAATGGGATATCTACATCTCCTACCATATAAAGCCTCGAACGGTGCCATTTGAATGCTAGCATGATAGCTGTTGTTGTAGGCAAATTCTATGAGTGGTAAATGATCATCCCAACTTCCTTTAAAATCTGGAAAGCAAGCACACAACATATCCTCAACTGTCTGAATAGTCCGTTCTGCCTGCCCGTCAGTCTGCGGGTGAAAGGCCGTACTAAGATTCACCTGAGTACCCAAATCTTGCTGAAATTTCTTCCAAAACTTAGCAGTGAACTGTGAGCACCGATCAGAAATGATAGAAACTGGAGTGCCATGCATCCTGACTATTTCTTTGATATACAATTGAGCATACTCTTCTGTTGTGTCGGTAGACTTAATTGGCAAAAAGTGTGATGATTTCGTGAGTCGATCCACAATCACCCAAATTGAGTCACACTTGCGCGGGGACTCTATATAAATAATTACGCCAAATTTTCAATGTAAATACCACTGCCGCAAGTTCTAAATCATGTGTTGGATAGTTCTTTTCATGATTCTTGAGTTGCCTAGAAGCATAAGCTATAACCTTGCCATGTTGCATTAATACGCATCCAAGCCCGATTCTTGAAGCATCACAATATACCACAAATCCATCTATACCCTCTGGTAGAGTCAACGCCGGTGTCATAGTGAATCTTGCTTTCAATTCCTGGAAACTCTTTTCACAAGCATCTGACAATTGGAACTTAATTACCTTCTGCATCAATTTAGTCAATGGAGAGGCAAGAGTAGAAAATCCCTCCACAAACTTTTTGTGATATCAAGCTAAGCCTAAGAAACTGCCAATCTTTGTTGGAGTTGTAGGCCTCGACCAGTTCTTTACAGCTGAAAGTTTCTGAGGATCAACCTTAATTCCCTCACTAGAGACCACATGACCCAAGAATATAACTTATTCAAGCCAAAATTCATACTTTGAAAACTTTGCATATAACTGGTGCTGATGTAGGGTTCGCAGAACTACCCTGAGATGATCGGCATAGTCTCCCCGACTTCGTGAATATACAATCGTCAATAAACACTATCAGAAAGGAGTCGAGGAATGGCTTAAAAACTCGATTCATAAGATCCATGAAAGCTGTTGGGGCATTTGTTAGCCGAAAAGACATCACCAAAAATTCAAAGTGCCCATATCGGGTTCTGAAAGCTGTTTTCGGAATATCTCGCTCCCTGATCTTCAATTGGTGATACCCGGATAGTAAATTAATTTTGGAGAAGTACCTAGCACCTTGTAATTGGTCAAACAAGTCATCTATCCTTGGCAGTGGGTACTTATTCTTGATTGTTCCCTTATTAAGCTGCCGATAGTCAATACACATTCTCAGTGACCCATCTTTCTTTCTTATAACGGAATGGATATAGGATGTGTGTCTTCAGGGGTGGCCCAAGGGTCAAGCCACTAAAGCAAAGGCTTTAGGACCCCAAATTTCGAGGGCCCCAAATTTTTCTTTTGTTTTTCTACTCATATTTGTATTGAGACCCCGACTAATCTAGATTCGTACCTTGTAAGACCTAGTAAAAGATAGAACACATTTTAACAGGATTTGCTTTAACCACAGGACTCGAACCCAATATATTTTTAATTAAGGTAAGTTGGATCAAATACATCTCACAACAATCTTTAGAGGCAGAGTCTAAATATATTAGCTATGTTAAAATAAAAAATAAAATATTTTATAAAAATTCAAGACAACTTTTAATATAGTAGTGCTGTAGCCGTTTGAGCAAAAAATGCAGAAAGTGAATCACTCCCCTTAAACCCTTATCGCGAATATAAAATTTTTTATTATTTAAATTTTACGAGTGACATCATTAGTGAGGTATCTATATGAATTTGGTTCTATTATCTAAGATCAACAATATCTTAGGAGAGACTAAATTATTTATAAATAAAACTATTAACAACTGATGTTAGGCCAAAATTCTATACTTTTAGCACATTACTCGCCATATATTTTGTTGGTTTAAGTGAGTTATTGTGCGACAATTGCGCTAAATTGTGTTGTTCTATGTGTAGGAATATCGTAATGAATCATCGATGTTATGATAATTTATTTTTTCCTTCTGAAAGGCACCAAATTAAAAATTGGCTTTAGGCCACCAATCTTCTTGGGCCGCCCCTGCGTGTCTGGCATCGCATCAATCCCAAAATCAATCTCCCAGTCAGGTGGGATCCCAGGGAGATCTTTCAGAAAGACTCTCGGAAATTCATTCGCAATAGGCACGAACATAAGTATAGGTGCATCAGCATCAGTGTCCGTAACTCGGACCAAATGGTAAATACACCCCTTGTTGATCATTTTCATGGCCTTAAGGTAAGAAATAAACCTACCCTTTGGCACTACATCATCGCCCTTCCACTCAATAACTGGCTCGTTTGGAAATTCGAACCTAACAGTCCTGGTTTGGTAATCAAGCTTGGCAAAACAAGAATAAAGCCAGTCCATCCCCATTATCACATCAAAATCAGCCATTCCCAATTCAATAAGATCGTCCATGTTATCCCGACTACGCAACATGACAACACAATCCCTATAAACCCGCGCGGCCAAAATAGACTTACCAACAGGAGTAGAGACAGAGAACGACTCATGAAGTTGTTCTGGTTCTATCCCAAATTCCATAGCAACATAAGGTGTGACATATGACAAAGTGGAACCGGGATCAATAAGAGCATACACATCATGAGATTGGACAGTCAATATATATGTGACAACATCTGGCGAAGCCTCTAATTCCCGACGCCTCCGCATAGCATAAAATCTGCTGGGTCCTCCCGAATTCTGTGCACCACCCCCTAACTGCACCACGCCCTGCGGTTGCTGGGGTGCCTCGAGCTGGAGGTGCTGTGGATGTAGTAGCTGTAGAATTAGCTGGTTGTGCTGCACCTCTGCCCATATTTCGGCGGGACGAGCTGCAATCTCTCTGACAGGACACCTCACACCACACACATAGCATACTGGTAGGTCCATGAAGCAGGACCCAAAGTTCATCCTCCCACACTTAGAGCATGGAAGCCTCCGTTGCTGAAACCTTCTGTCAGGCCGACCCTTCTGGTGGGGTCCCCTGTTGCCCTGACTGGGTCCAGATGGCTGTGCACCCATCAAAGACTGGGTGAATGATTGGGATGGTCCTGATGACCCTCCCCTGAATGCCAACCTACCACCACTACTGGAGGAACCACCAAAGTTGCTAGCGGACCGGGCCTTCCTACTACTCTGACGCTCCATTCTATTCTTCAATTTACGGGTCTCTTTGGCTTGAGCAAATGCCACCATCTTACCATAGTTCATATCGAAATTTAAGGCAGCTGTAGAGGTCTTATTAATAACTAAAGGACTAAGGCTTTGTACAAACCGACGCACTTTAACCTCCATAGTAGGCAGCATGTGAATAGCATACTCGGACAGGCGCGCAAACTCCATATGATACTCCCACACATTCATACTACCCTGCTTCAGGCTTTCAAACTCAGCGGCACGGGCTGCCTTAGTTTCGGCAGGCAAGAAATGATCCATAGAGGCATCTGTGAATTCACCCCACCTTGCCAGAGGGTTTCCCTCCTCATGGGATTCCTCCCACAACTCAAACCAAGAATAGGCCACCCCTTTTATGCGATAAGAGGACAACTATACTCCCTCCGTCACTTTAGCATGCATAACCCGGAGAGTTTTGTGCATCTCATCAATGATGTCCTGGGGGTCCTCCTCGGGATCAGTACCCGTAAACACTGGAGGATTTAACTGAAGAAACTTGTTCACCCTGGAACTAGTAGGTTCCCCTGGATGACTGGAAGAAGTAGGCCTAATACTCGATCTTTGGGCCTGAAAAGGCACTATCTGGGTCAACATTTGTATGGCTCCCATAAGATCAACATTAAACACACCAGCATCGGAAGATGGAGCTGGAGGTGGAACTGGAATATCAGTTGGAGGAACCGTTGCACCCTCAGTAGGTGTAGGGATCGGTCCGGTCTGATCAGTTGTAGTAGAGTCAGGCAGTGTAGTAACTGGAGGAATATTCTCACTTCTCGGTTGCTCACCTGCATCATCAATTATAGGATCAACTGTCACTCCTGGAGTGACATTGGCTTTTTGGCCAATTCTTGCCTTCTTCTTAGGTGCCATGTACTGAAAATTAGAGGAACTCAGTAGTTAAAGGAAGAACAATCTTACAACCAGGGATGAAGTGGGGCTCACCAAGTTATCTGGGAAGAAGGTGTACTGCTATCAATAATCAATATCTCCTACTGTGGAACCACCTGCATCCATTTAAAGATGCAGCGCCCCCGACAAAAGGGATGATAGTATCGTCGAATAGTACTAGTATAAAAACCAAACACCAATTTAAGAATTTAGATATACAATATGAACTTGATGAATCAGGGTGACAATAGCATGATATAGCTAACCGTTTCAACCAGAGCAAGCTTATTAAGAGCTGTCAATATCATTTATAGCATTTAAGATGAGATCCTCTGTAACCATCTTCACACAAAGCGGCCCCGCCGCCTCACTCGATGTATGCAGGTGGAGGTGTAAGTACAATACCACAACTCCACTCAAGCGGCCCTGCCGCCTCACCCCAATGTATGTGGGTGGATGTATAACTACAGTACCAAGAACCTACACAAAGCGGCTATGATAAAGCATTTATAATGCAATATGATAAGAGCATTATAATGCAATATGATAAGATCATTTGAAACACGAATTGAACATATATCTTTATCACAAAACTTATCGGAATACTCGATTTGTAATCAACATCTTGGAACTTACAAGGATAATGGGAATTCCAATTCTTAAAGAAGAGTTTAGCCAACATACCTCACTTGAGCTTCCTTACACTCTAAATGTTCCGAAATTCTTAGCAACTTCAATCTATTTTAGAAATATAACAAATTGAACCAAAATTAGGAAGATGATCATGGTTCTAGCTCATTTGAGCATTTTATCAAACACTAGGTGTGCATTAGGTTTCAAAGTCCTTTTATGGGGAATTCCATCATCCCACAACCCAATCTTTACCATGCCTAGTTCAACAACCTTCCTACACCCCTTGATATCATATGCATGTAAAATAAACAACTCTCATGCCCAAAAATTATCTTGCTAATTATTCATTTTCAGATAATTTCGAAATTAGGGGTTAGGGTGTAGAATCTTACCTCTAGGATGAAGACCTGGTGAGTTTCCCTTTTTAATCTTCCAAAACTTGAGCAAGAATTGAAGAATAATTGTTGAAGAACACCTTCTCACTCTAGGGCACTTTCTCTCACTCTAAAATATTAGATTGTAGCTCAAAAATGAACCAAAGAGTGTATTTAACGAAATAGGGTCGGGTTTTAAAAACCCAAAAATGAAGCTCTGGAACAAGTTCTGCGATCGCATATACGATCGTATAATCAATATGCAGACTGCATATCGGTCGCATAATTACTGACCAAAACGACTAAAAAATTGGCATGTGTTTGCGGTCACTATGCGGTCCGCATAACTGTTATGCGGTCGCATAATGCACCACATAATAGTTATGCGATCGCATAGTCGACCGCATTATTGCTTCCAACTGACCCAATTAACTGCCTCACTATGCAGCCATTATGTGGTCCGTAGAGTGATTCTGCCTCGCCGCAAATAATTTCTACAATCCTCAAACATGTAAGCCTAGTCCGGTACCATGAAATATTATTTGCTTTGCAAATTTTATCGGGCTTTACACTTAATTACTTCAAAATTTTCTGAGGTGTTACAGCCTCGACCCATTTGGCAAAATAGTCGATAACTACCAAAATGAAATGATGTCCATTTGATGATGGGGAATTCCATCATCCCAAAACCCAATCTTTACCATGCCTAGTTCAACAACCTTCCTACACCCCTTGATATCACATGCATGTAAAATAAACAACTCTCATGCCCAAACATTATCTTGCTAATTATCCATTTTCTGATAATTTCGACATTAGGGGTTAGGGTGTAGAATCTTACCTCTAGGATGAAGACCTAGTGAGTTTCCCTTCTTAATCTTCCAAAACTTGAGCAACAATTGAAGAACAGTTGTTGAAGAACACCTTCTCACTCTAGGGCACTTTCTCTCACTCTAAAATATCAGATTGTAGCTCAAAAATGAACCAAAGAGTGTATTTAACGAAATAGGATCGGGTTTTGAAAACCCAAAAATGAAGCTCCAGAACAAGTTCTGCGATCTCATATGCGATCGTATAATCAATATGCAGACTGCATATCGGTCGCATAATTGCTGACCAAAACGACTAAAAACTCTGCCTGTGTTTGCGGTCACTATACGGTCCGCATAATGCACCGCATAATAGTTATGCGGTCGCATAGTCGACTGCATTATTGCTTGCAACTGACCCAATTAACTGCCTCACTATGCGGCCATTATGTGGTCCGCAGAGTGATTCTGCCTCGCCGCAAATAATTTCTACAATCCTCAAACATGTAATCCTAGTCCGGCACCATGAAACATTATTTTCTTTGCAAATTTTACCGGGCTTTACACTTAATTACTTCAAAATTTTCCGGGGTGTTACACCCTCGACCCATTTGGTGAAATAGTCGATAGCTACCAAAATGAAATGATGTCCATTTGATGAAGGGGAATTCCATCATCCCAAAACCCAATCTTTACCATGCCTAGTTCAACAAGCATCCTACACCCCTTGATATCACATGCATGTAAAATAAACAACTCTCATGCCCAAATATTATCTTGCTAATTATCCATTTTCAGATAATTTCGACATTAGGGGTTAGGGTGTAGAATCTTACCTCTAGGATGAAGACCTAGTGAGTTTCCCTTCTTAATCTTTCAAAACTTGAGCAAGAATTGAAGAACAATTGTTGAAGAACACCTTCTCACTCTAGGGCACTTTCTCTCACTCTAAAATATCAGATTGTAGCTCAAAAATAAACCAAAGAGTGTATTTAACGAAATAGGGTCGGGTTTTAAAAACCCAAAAATGAAGCTCTGGAACAAGTTCTACGATCGCATATGCGATCGTATAATCAATATGCAGACAACATATCGGTCGCATAATTGTTGACCAAAACGACTAAAACATCTGCCTGTGTTTGCGGTCACTATGCGGTCCGCATAACTGTTATGCGGTCGCATAATGCACAACCGACCCAATTTACTGCCTCACTAAGCGGCGATTATATGGTCCGCAGAGTGATTCTGCCTCGCCGTAAATAATTTCTACAATCCTCAAACACGTAAGCCTTGTCCGGCACCATGAAACATTATTTTCTTTGCAAATATTACCGGGCTTTACACTTAATTACTTCAAAAATTTTCGGGGTGTTACAGCCTCGACCAATTTGGTGAAATAGTCAATAGCTACCAAAATTAAACAATGTCCATTTGATGATGGGGGCTCTATAGGTCCAATTACGTCCATGCCCCAAGCGGCGAACGGCCAAGGTGAACCCATTACGTTTAGCTTATTTGGCGGGACCCAGATGAAATTCCCGTGAATCAAGCATTGTTGACACTTCTGCACATAGAGGATGTTTTCTCTTTCCATAGTCATCCAAAAATATCCAGCTCTCAAAATCTTCTTGGCTAATATGAACCCGTTCATATGGGGTTTGCATGTCCCTGCATGTATTTTCTCCAATAGTCTAGTTGCTTCAGCAGTGTCTACACATCTCAACAAACCTAAGTCTGAGGTCCTCCATTACAGGACTTCCCTATTGAAGAAGCAGTAGTTTGCCAGTCTCCTGAGGGCTCTCTTTTGACCATTAGTAGCATTCTCCGTTGTTACACCCCACGTTTTCGTACGTTAAAGCTTCGTCATAAGTTAATCGACGTATGTTTGGGAATGATATTTATTTTGGGATTATAAGCATGATGCCCTTTCAAACAAGTGATAAGTAAATTTGTGAAGGTAAGAGGGTAAGTGAATCGAAGAAAATGAGTTTCATCGAAGTTTGACATTTTGCGATAAAATACGGTCTAAACTATAATACCCTGTATTTATGGACTAGTACCATACAAGGTACTACATGACCATGATAGTGAGGTGTATAAGGTGTGTTAAATGTGAGTAATATTTTAAGTAGGGTGAGATAATTTCTAATTATGTGAATAATTGGGTAATTATTGATTAGTGGGAGATTAATAAATTATCAATAATTTGGATAATCTTAAGAGGGAAAAATGTGGCAGCCCCTCCATTAATATTTAGATGACTCTTAAAGTCATACTATTATGTGAAAAAGTTTAAAACGTGAGTCACACATCCACTTTCAAGAAAAGAGTTACAAGTCCATTCTTAATACATTCATTCTTAAGAAAGAGATACATATCTTTCTAACCTCTTAGAGAGTCTCAGCCAAGAACGTTACTATACAAATCACTTTCTAAGAACATATCAATGTTAATTCATTTTCCAAATAGCAACATTGTTGCTAAGTTCTTAAGGAAAAGTTTCGGTCAAAAGTTTCGTTGCATAGCAACGTAATTGCTTCGAGCTGTTCATACGATTTGCTCCGTGTTTTATCGCAATTAACGTGTGTTAGAGGATTGTCAAGAGAATCGACTTAGGTATGTTAAGTCTATCCCTTCTTTCTTTTGGCATGATCTATACGACACGAACGAAACGAGCAAATGCACAATTTTCATAAATGACTCTTTTCATAGAAATATTAGGGGTGTCTATATTCTTGGTTCCCCATGTGAATTATTATTATATCTTCTGTTCATGGGTCTCAGAAAAATATGTATTTGATAAAATTTATCCGACAGGCATATTATTTTTATGACATTCTTAGAAAATTTTAGTAACGTATTTCTTATGCATTTCATGCATTTATATATGTACATTGACCCATGACCAGATGACGTTATATACGCGTATATATATATTATATGTATATGGGATATGGAAAAAGGTTACAGCGTTATATACGCACCACCACCTGATCAGCTGGTATACGTTGATGAATTGCCCACAATGGCCGAAATGATATGATGGATGCCCTCATAGGCTTGATGATGTTATGAACGCATATACTTATGCATGTTATGGCATTTATACACATATGCATGACATTATAAAAATGAAATGATTCACAGAGCTATACAGACGTACATGTCGAGTCTTTTACTACATGTATCTCTCATGTCTATTATTTACTGGTTTTCATTCCTTACATACTCGATACATTATTGGTACTAACGTCCCTTTTGCCTGGGGACGCTGCGTTTCATGCCCGCAGGTCTCGATAGACAGGTCGAGAGTCCTCCAAGTAGGCGATTAGCTCAGAGGAAGATGTTGGTACACTCCATTTACTCCGGAGTTGCTTGTTTAGTCAGCATGATTTAGATATGTATTGTTTGGTATGGCGGGGCTCTGTCCCGAACTTTATGACAATTATATATTCTTAGAGGCTTATAGAAAGATGTCATATATATGAAAGATTATACAGCCTTTTCGGCCTATGTTTTGAGTTTATTAATGATCATGTTGGCCTATTAGGCCCGTACGTCACGTGTATATGATGATGTAATAAGAAAGATATGTTACGTCAGTACTCAGTTGAGTAAGGCACCGGGCGCCCATCGCGGCCCATCGGTTTGGGTCGTGACATCTGGGTATTCTCTGGTTGCAAGGAATTTCTTGATGTCGTGATACCATGGTTTACCATCGGGTTCTTCTTCTACATGGAAGCAATAGGCATGTTGATCCCTGATCTCTACCTCGATAGGGTCAATTTAGTTCTTGTATGGATGTTGAATAATAGAAGATAGGGTTACAAGGGCGTCGACGAACGCGTTCTAAATATTGGGGACATGCTTGAACTCAATCTTTGTGAACTTCTTGCACAGCTCCTTCACGCAGTGCAAGTATGATAGTATATTGACATTCTTGGTGGACCATTCTCCTTGGACTTGGTGTATCAGCAAATCGGAATCTCCTTTGACCAAAACTTCTTTGATGTTCATGTCGACTGCACTTCTGATCCCAAGGATGCACGCTTCGTATTCAGTCATATTATTATTACAAGGGAATCTTATCTTTGCCGATTCTGGATAGTGTTATCCAGATTCCGAAATCAGGACTTCCCTAATTCTGACTCCTTTGAAATTCGTTGCTCCATCAAAAAATATTCTCCACCCAGGGTACGATTCTGCAATATCTTCTCCAACAAATAGTACTTCTTCATCGGGGAAATACGTGGTAAGAGGTTCGTAATCTCCATCCACTGCATTCTAGGCGAGGTGATCGGCTAAAGCTTGTCCTTTTATAGCCTTCTAAGTTATGTACACAATGTCAAATTCGCTGAGGAGAATTTTCCATTTAGCTAGCTTTCTGGTAGGCATTGGCTTCTGAAAAATGTACTTGAGCGGGTCGAGCCAAGATATCAGTCGTTTCATAGCCCAGGAAACTAATGACATCTTTCTTGCTCTTTGGTTGCGGTAATTCCTGGATGGCCTTGATTTTTGATGGGTCCAGTTCTAACCCCTCCCTTCTTACAATGAAGCCCAATAGTTTTCCAGCGGGGACTCCGAACACGCACTTTGCTGGGTTCAACTACAAACTGTACCTTCGCAGGCGTTCGAAAAATTTCCTCAAGTCATCCAAGTGCTCCGAGCTCCTTCGATACTTTATGATGACATAATCCACATACACTTCAATCTCCTTGTGAATCATGTCGTGAAAGATTTTCGTCATGGCCCTCATATAGGTGGTGCCGACGTTCTTGAGACCGAACGACATAACTCTATAATGGTAGACTCCCCAAGGTGTGGTGAAAGATGTTGTCATGACCCAAACCGATGGGCCGCAATGGGCACCTGGTACCTTACTCAAATGAGTACCAACATAACATATCTTTCTTATTACATCATCATAGGGAAGTGGGCCAGAAGGGGTGTCATGAGATAAACAGAGTAAATATGAGGGAATACCCGACATAAGATGACCCAATCTGATATAAAAACTTATACATGTGACATAGGGCCTATAAGACCACAATTATACTGAACATAGGCCGACAAGGCCATATAATCCTTCATGGACACGACATATGTCTACAAGACTCTAAGAGTACATAAATGTCATAAAGGTCGGGACAAGGCCCCGTCATACTAATCAATACATGTACTAATCATACTGACCACATAAGCAACTCCGGATCAAATGGAGCGCACCAACATCTTCCAATGAGCCGATATCCTACTTAGAGGACTCTCGACCTGCCTATCGGTACCTGCGGGCATGAAACGCAGAGTACCCAGGCAAAAAGGACGTCAGTACGAATAATGTACCGAGTATTTAAGGAATGAAAATCAGTGAATAATAGACATGAGAGAAACATGGAGTAAAAGACTCAACATGTATGTCTGAATAACTCTGTGAATTTTTAATATTTACAATGTCATGCATATGCGTATAAATATCATACCATGCTTAGGTATATGTGTTCATAACATCATCAAGCCTCTAAGGGCATCCCATCTTATCATCTCGGCCACTGTGGGCAAATTATCAACGTATACCAGCTTATCAGGTGGTGGTGTGTATATAACATCGTAACCTTTTCCCATATCTCATATACATATATATATATACGCGTGGTGGTGTGTATACCAGCTTATCAGGTGGTGGTGTGTATATACGCGTATATAACACAATCTGGTCATGGGTCAATGTAAATGAATGCAATGCATGAGAAGTACATCATTAAAATCTCTCGGAATGTCATAAGACCGTTATGCCTTTGATTAATGTCATAAAGTAAACTTTATCAACTTACGTATTTTCTGAGACTCGTGAACAGATGATAGAATAATAGGATACACGGGGAATCAAGAATATAGGCATCTCTAGTATTTCCATGAATAGAGTCATTAATGGAAATTGTGCATTTGCTTGTTTCGTTTGTATCGTATTAATCATGCCAGAAAGGAAGAGGGAATAGCCTCAACACACCTGACCCAGTTCTCTTGACAATCCCTCTTATACACGATAATCGACAAAATACGTGACGGCAAGATCGGAGTAGGGAAAAATCCATATGATATTCTTGAGAAAGATTGCACCGTACTCCCTTAGAATCGCAAAACCCTGTTGCTATTACGCAGTATAGTTTCATATGAAATTGTTTGCTTAAGATCGTTACCTTGCTGAATTTTTAATCCACCTCTCTTAATAAATTTGATCACAATATTGAATAACTTTTCTTGCTGAAGCTATCTGTCACTTTGAAGATGTAAATGTCTTCATTTTTGCAAATTAAATAAGTTTTTTGATAACATTCTTCGACCCAAAGAGATAAGGTGCTCATCTCTTGAAGTGTTTCCACCTTGCAAGGTGATTCAAGAGTCACTTAATGGATTTCCATATGGCTTCCACGTTGGGGATGGTGTTACCCTTAATCTTATCCACCAAACACCTTAATTACATGGGAATCCCCCACTAAAAATTAATAATTAACCAATTACCCACATAATTAAGAATTATCTCAAATTACTTAAAATACTACTTGCTTTTAACACACTTTATACACCTTAATTCATGGTCATGTGGTACCTTGTATGGCACTAGTCCATAAATACGGGGTATTATAGCTTGGACCGTATTTTATCTCAAAATGTCAAACTTCGCCGAAACTCATTTTCTCCGATTCGCTTACCCTTTTCACCTTCACGAAATTAATTATCACTTGCTTGAAATAGCATGACACTAATAATATCATTTCCGAGCTTGCGTCGATTAACTTACTATGAAACTTTAACGTACAAAAATGCGGGATGTAACATCTCATTTTCGAGCTTCCATCAATTTACTTATGGCGTACTTTCACGTACGAAAATATGGGGTGTGACAACTGTCTTCTCTGCATCTTCCTCGTGCATTAAGATTTGATGGTATCCAACGAAACAATCTACAAATGACTGCAGTTCATGCTTTGCACAGTTGTCGATCAGGATGTGAATATTTGGTCGAGGGAAATCATCCTTTGGAGTAGTTTTGTTGAGATATTGGTAGTCCACACATATTTTGATCTTTCTGTCCCTCTTAGGTACTTGGACGATGTTTTCCAACCAGCTTGGATAGTTGGTGACCCTTACCATATTTGCTTCTATCAGTTTGGTCACTTCTTCCTTTATCCTCATACTTAAATCAAGTTTGAAGATCGGTGGTCTGGTAGGATCGATGGGTAGTCGATGCGAGACAATGTCGGTGTTTAATCCTTCCATGTCATCATAGGACATGCAAACACATCGACGTACTGTTGGAGGAGCTCAATCATTTTTCCCTTCTGCTCGGCTTCTTGATGAATGCTGATTCTGGTTCCTTTTAGATCTCCTTGACTTTCGAGATTGACCATTTCTGTTTCTTCGAGGTTGGGATTTTTCTGACTCTCCAATTGCTCAATCTCCTGCGGGAGATTGTCAGGCATCATGCTCTCGTCATACTCCTCGTAATACGGGTCGTTGCACTCAACGGTTTCGTTATACATCATAATCGTGGAACGTAGTTTTTTTATCGGTTTGATTACTGAAAAGAAAAGCTAAATATAAATAAAGCAGTAAAATAAAGTTACAATATTTAGGAAAATGATTCTTATTATTTCATCAAAAGGGGAATGTCTTAAGCGTTCATAGGAGGCAAATGACAAAAAGGTATAGACACGATACAAGCTTTTATTGACCGTGCTCTTTTCAAAATAAAGCTTTTATAGTTCCATACTACGAAGACTCCCGGCGAACCAAAGATGGACTGGTGGTCCAATTCTGCAGCTCTTACGCCGGTTCGGCATCCTAATAGTCAGTGTCTTGATGTAAGTTCCTTTATAGCATTCTTCAATCATATTCACGAACAACTTAACCATCCCGTCGATGATATCATCTTCGGGTACTAAACTCGGTCCCGGACTTGCAACATGCTCTGGCACAAAAACCTTTTTCCCGGAGCTAACAGTGCGAGCTTTCCCTTCCGAAGGCTGATATCCTATGCCAACCCTTCTTTGATGTCTGTTATGTTTAATTGGCTCTGTGATTCCATCTGACATCGCTCCAACCCATGTTCCTGGCCTGTATCCATATTTCATCATCTCTCTCATAGCCATCTTGGATCTATGCAGCGACTGCATTCCCAAGTTTTGTTCAGTCCTGTCCATCTCGGTAGTCTGCATGATTTCCACAGTGTGGAAGGCAACTCCGTTCATCCCTTCAATGAATGGAACGGTATACTCCAAATAGGCAGAGTGACCCCACTCGCCATGAACCACGATATCCTGGCATCCCCACTCAAATTTTATGCATTGGTGCAAAGTGGATGGCACGGCCCTGCCATATGTATCCAGGGCCTGCCCAATAGCAAGTTGTAAGAAGAAGAGATGTCCATTACTTGGAACAACACCGACAAATCGACCGGCCCGATTTGCAAAGCTAGATATATTTCTCCAATAACATCCTTTTGTGAACCATCAAAGGCTCTCACCCTCACGTGGCTTTCTTTGACTTCCCTCAAATGAATTCCCAACTCACGTAGGTTGGAGAGCAGACAAATGTTGATGCATGGTCCGCCATCAACTAACACTCAGGACACTATCTTTTCCCCGCACTTAACTTGATGTAACGAGCCTTGTTGTGGCTTGCGCCTTCGATAGGGATTTCATCTCTTCTGAAAGAGATCATGTTTTCTTTGACCATTTTCCCAATTGTAGAGGCCAACGCCTCACTAATGGAGTTACTTGGTACACTTACCCCGCTTAGTACTTTTAACAGGGCACCCTTATGACTGTCGGAGCTCATTAATAGATCATGATAGATATCTGTGCTGGAGTTTTCTTCAGCTGCTCTTCTATACAATACTTTTTGCTTGACATTCTTTTCCAAAACTCAGCGGCTTCTGGGTCTATTATGTTCCTCCTTGGAATTTGTTCTCTCCCGAATTTCCTCAATTGACATCTTCAGGGGCGTAGCATCTCCCATACCTAGTCATACCATGGGCTGCAGTAGAGTCTGTCATTTTGGCGTTTCCCTTTTGTTGGTATGTCCATGGGACGGTTTGTACTCCCGACCTTCTTCATCTCTGATAGCATCGGCAGGTTGCTGCGGATAAGTCTGGACCATCACTGTAGGTCTCAGTTGTACTGTAATGATCGGAGCCTTTTGAGGGGTGATCCTTGCGGCTTCTGCATTTCCTATAGTGATAATTATTCCTTTCAGGTCATATTCTTCATCTAATGTGATCATGTTAGCTCCCTGGTTTTGATTATTTGGCAGTGGGTTGTGATTCATCTTGGGTGGTACCAGAGTGCACTGAATGGTTCTGGTCTTGATCAGGGTTTCAATTTTATTTTTCAACTTGAAACAATCTTCAGTATCATAACCAAGTACATTAGAATGTACACGCATCTTATAGTGGCATCAACTACTTGGAGGGATGTTCAGGAACCCTTCCTTCGAATGGGTGTATCAATCCTGCTCTTCTTAATCTTTCGAACAATTGAGCCAGAGGCTCAACAATAAGGGTATAAGTTCTAGGAACCCTCACTTCAAAGTTGGGACGAGAGCGTGGTGCATAAGTAGGTCGGTTTTGATGAGTAGTGGTTTGGACATGAGCATACGGTCGTTGTGAATTTTGGTTGTTGCTGGCTCGATGAGGGTTGCATCGTGGCTGTGGGTGATAATATGGCTGGGTATTATATACTGGAGCGTAAGTGGGTAGTGGTGACCGATTGTTGGGGAATAAGAGGTGGTTCTGTGATGTAAATTGGATTTGTAGTAAGGGACGACTGGTGAGGCCTCCTCTTCTTCTTCTTCCTTCCGCTACCAATTGACCCTGATTGGATGGCCTTGTTGGCCGCTTGCAATGCTGCCATGGATTGTACTTTACCAGATTTTATGTCGTCTTCTAAGAAATTTCCCATCTTGACTAGCTCGGGGAACTCCTGTCCCATCATTTCCATCATCTTTTTAAAGTATATTCCCTCCTGGGTTGTGATGAAACACTTGGTTAGTTCACTTTCATCCAGTGGAGGTTGCACCATGGAAGCCTCCGACCTCCACCGTTGTGCATATTCTTAGAATGACTAAAATGGTTTTTTTTGCAGGTTCACCAGTGTGAACTGATCTGGAGCAATCTATGTATTGAATAGAAAATGATTCATGAAGTCATCTTCCATATCTTGCCAAGTTCTCCAATTTTGTTGATCATGTCGAGTATACAAGGCGAGTGCTTCTCCCGTCAACCTTCCTAGAAATAACTTCATCCTTAGTTTCTTGTTCGTCCCCACTCCGACAAACTTGTCATAATATGCCCTAAATTGTGCGTAAGGGTCCCCCGTCCCATCGAAGATATCGAACGTTGGAGGTTTGTACCCTGCTGGCATATACACATCTGGATAAATACACAGATCCTCGTAGTCCAAAATTTCACTTCCCCGAGAAACTTTGAGACTCTTCATTTGCCTTCTTAACATTTGCAACTGCTCAGATACCGACTCTTCTTCCTTACGCCCGGCTTCTCTCTCCACGTCAGCATATTGGTCAATCTCACAAGGCACTCTGACTGTGATAGGTGCTGTAAAGGTAGATTCAGAAATGACATATACAGGGGGAATGTACCGCTCATGGGTGGCGGCATGTGCCGGTTAGTGGTGAAAATGACTCTGTCACGAGGAGGGGTAGTTACATTAGTGGTAATAGGCTGGTTCTGTTATGTTTGAGTGTATTGTGGTACGTAAGGAGTGTGGATAGGGGGATTTGGTGGGTTAGCGGGGGTTATTGGATGTATGACTTGAGTGGTAGGAGTTGAAGTTGGGGTGTTGTTGTTTTGGCATGATGTGGAAGGAAAGTGATCTAGAAGTGAATCCAAAGAAGGGAATCTAGGTGGCTAAGGAAATGTTGTCATGGCCCGGTGCGCCAGTGCTTTGATATGCTGTACCTCCTCCCTTAAGGACTCCATTTCTTGGGCCATCCTGGCCATGTGTTCATCATTCCTGGTGTTATCGTTTTCTCGCATTCGCCCCGGACTATCGGCTACCACTAGAGCATGTTCAGTTGGGTCTTCCGCGGATGACATCTTTCTCTTTGTCCTTAGATTGTATGGTGGTTCTTCCAGTTTTGGCTGACACAAACCAACATTCTTTTCTTTTGGGGGTAATAATAAAGCAAAAGAAAAATAAGAAGAAAGAAAAGAAAAGGAACAAGAGTCAACTTCTTCATTTTTACGAGCAGGAAATCACACAGAGCAGATAATTCTTGTATTACAGCTAGCGCGTTCTTAGAATTCGCGGGGACCTTGCATTGTTGGAAGTAGGCCTAATTTGCAGATATTTGACAGACATTTAGACTTGACATATTTAGATCCGAAGAAGCTTGTTTTGATTGATAATTTGAACTAATACAAGTGGGAACAAGGATTACATCACTATTTCATAGAACTACGTGGGCTTGGCCAACTCGCCCTTTTAGAAAGTAAAGAAAGAAAATTAGGGATAAGGGTACAAATTGGGAAAGAAGGGAAAACAACCAGTTCTAATAACCATCTCCTGAGTCGTTTCCCATATCCTTCTCTTCTTCTGGATCCTCTTCTGGATCCACCTCCGGGTCTTCCTCAAACTCCTCCTCATCATCGTTGAATTCTGACTCCTCCTCCAGATCATCTTCTAGATCTGTTCTTGATTCTATCTGGATTCACTCCACTACCCTATCATCATCTTCAGCAGGTGGCAACATGTGGTCAATGGATCCTGGGACCACCTGACGATGCATTGACGTGGTCACGAGATAATGCGGGAGGATCTCATGATAAATCTGCAAAGCAACCACTGCTTCCTCTAACCAGGATATACCCTCTCTGCTTGGTCGGGCCAGTTCTTCTTCTTTGTTAATCCAGGCATAATACTCAAGAGTACACCATGAGTTTTGACCTATAGGCATTGTTACCAGGTCGTTCCACTCTTCTTGCACCCTTCTTATATTGGGAATTGGGATCTGTCCATTGTACTCATCCTCGTATAGTGTTGTCCTTGTCCAAAGAGCCACATCTTGGATCATCCCAAACTGTCTGAGGACCCGTAGGGGTGAATATAGTTGAATGCCTTCTAGTCCGATCAACTCAATGAAGTATTTCTAAGGAGTCCTCAAGGTTTCCCTTCCATCTAACCATGAGAGTTTTCAGTTGATCCATTCTTCTGTCAGATTGGTCAGTGTTTCCCTCCATTCTTCTTGCCCATGTGGGGAGATCCAGTATCTCATTATTTCATTGTGGCTGCGGATCATATTGCTGATGCCCACGAAATAGCCGCTGGTGGACTCTCGCTGGAAGAAATATTCAGTAGCCCAGATCTGAACCAGCAAGTTACAACATTTAAAGAAATCATACCCTTGTGCACATGTGGACAAAGCCCTCAACATCTTAGCTAACACCATCGGTATTAAAGTAGCTTGAAGATTGCCACGGAAGGTTACCAGGACTACTAGTGAGAGGTTGATGCTGATACAGCCCCTTCCCTGTAGGAAGACCAATAATCCCAACAGTGCCATTGCAAATGTGATAAGCCTAAGACTCTCCCACGTCGCTTGGTCACATTAAAACTCCCCTGAATACCATTCGTAGCTTTCATGGTGCCCAAATCTATCAAACAGCTGGTCGAGGCTCACCCATCCGTCCTTGATACTTCTGAGACTTCTGCTATTGGCAAGGCCTAAGGCATCCAAGAACCGGTAACCCGGCATAGTAACTGACAATACTGGCTTTCTTTCGTTGAAAGGCAACTCTGTGAAACTTGTGACTTCTTCCAATGTCGGTACTAACTCAGAGTTGAAAATTTTAACACCACCTTAGCCGGATCCCAAAATTCAATCAACAGGAGAGTGAGCACCCTATCTGCTCGAATGTTCATTAATGCAGTTAATGCCCCTAGGTGCGTCTGAACCTCATCTATGTGTTCCCAACGAATATTCTTCCACCACTATTTCAACTTATGTGGTGCTCCTATTACCATGCTGATTTCAGGGATGTTTTGGTTGATTTCCATTTTGTGAGGTGGGTAAAAGAAAGATATTTGGGTAGGTGTTTTCTTCGGATACTTAAGTGTCTTGTCATGTTTGTTTGTCTTTCCACAGAAGTTATGTCGTTGGATGCATGACTCGTTGACATTAGGGTGGCTTTCCTAAACTCACCTAAGGTTTATGCAGCATGACCTATTTTACTAGAGTAAAGTGTTTCCTACTTTTGATTTGGCCTAAAGGTTGCGAGAACAATTGACCTGACAAAGCCATTCTCTAAAACTAGAGAGTTTTGAAAAGAAGGTTCAGAGGGGTGTAAAAGACAACCCTCGCGTGCCATTGTGTCTGATACTGTACGACCAAGACTCGATTGGAAGAAATGCGATGACATTGTGTATAGAGCAGTAATAGACAAAGGTATAGCAGCAATAAGCATGATAATCATAAAGAGCAAATAAAGCAGGTAAGCATGTAATTGCAATTTCAACTATAATCAAAGCAATGTATAATAAATTTAGATGCCAGATTAGTCTAAATCTGCCAAGGTCAGAACCTAAGTGTGATATCCAGCAGAGTCGTCATGTTGTTGCACCCCATTTTGCACTAGTCAAGACAGGATTCAACTTGTGATTTCTCTATTGTTGATGAAAGAGAGTCGTCACCTAATATTTAAAGGTATATTATGGTATCTATTTAATTACTGAGTTATATTCCTTATAGGTCTGCAAACCGATGAGATTATAGGTAAGTGTTCTTGTTCTTCTAAGGGAAAGGTGTTAGGCACCCCTTAAAATCTACCTGAGGTAGCTCCATAGGTCTTAGACAAATTTAAGGAATCAGTTATTTCTACAATGCTTAATCAGTTTTAAAAATTCTGAAGAAGGCAAATCTTTGAAAATTCATTTGGGTGACTGTTCCTTACTGTTTTCATGTAAAATCTTGTTTCATTCCCTGTTACCAAAGACCGGTGATTCTTTTTTTTCTAATTTTCTGAAAACGGGCAGCTGTTTGTGATTAGATCCTGAGCTTCAAAAATCTTTAAGAGAGGTGAGTGTACAAGATGAACAAGTTATAATTAGCGGAGCAAATATTAATTATTAACTAATTATCTTTAAGTCCTATATTAGTTAAAGTTTTCCTATGTTTCATGTGATATAAAGCATGAAGGTAAAGCACATAATCTAATATATGAGTGTTAAATACATGGTAATGAAATATGATAAAACGACAAAGGCAGTAAGAGAAAATAATGAAGCAGTAAACTTGGCTATGGAAATAATGAGCAGTAACGAAATAAGTGAGGGAGAGAGGACTGGACTCTAATAGTTGGGCCTCAATAAGGTAGGCCCAGCAGTTGGGAGGTGCGGCTATAACAGTCTGGACTCTTCAGAAAATGCAGCAAAGCTGGTTTGGGCCTGAGTTCCTTAGGAACTCAGCAGGCCCAAATGTATACAATGCCCTAAAAAAAGAAAGAAGGTCATTAGAAGTATATCCCACATTCTTAACATATTCAAAACATATATGAAATGTATATAGATAAACAATTGGAACAAGAAAATAATCTATACTGTGGGAAATTATATTAATCTGGTGGTTCTACTTGGCAAATAATTCACATTGAAAACCTTTTGTTGTCATTAAACATTAAACCCCCAAAGAACTAAATGTGTCAATGAATTAAGGGCTAAGAAGGAAGTTCTACTCAAGGTCGATGCTCCCTTTGAATCCCCCGACACCTCAAAGCTCCCAAGGGACTCAAGGCCCAGGGCAATGCTTGTGCCGGGGAGGGCAGCCCAACCTAGAGTCGAACTCCACTCCCAAATACCCTTAAACACTAACAACATGTTTTCCTAACATGTTTAAATAACAATTGGGCCTTTTCAATGTAAACTAATGCTATAGCATTACTTACCACAAAAATATACTTTCCTTCCTAACATAAGAACATATAGTCTACATTGGATACCAAACAAACATATATCACATGAATCTAAAGATATGACTTTAGAACACATATAGGTGAGGAGCAGAAGCATGATAAGCATGCTACAAAAGTCTAAACATTAGAGCAGAACAATATTCCAAGGAAAGGCAAAGCTATACAGCAACAACTCAACAGATATAGAGGTTCTTGTTTCTGGCAAACCAAGTGTGAACTGATTGGTTTTGCTTTTAGCACATACATAGGTTGATAATACTACTTTAACACTTTAAAGGTCATCAATGAAGGTTCAGGCAACACAGTCATGGCTAACCATTTACAGAGGTTATCAGAGATGTCTAGGATAGATCAACTCTCTCAATAGGTCTACAAGTTCACAGATTTAAACATGGAATCCCTAAGGACTTCAACAGAGTCATACTCCTAATAGTATTAGCTTCAAATAAATCATCATACTCAGATAGCATCAGCAAAGGTTCTTATAAGATTTCAGGGATCAGATTTGGTTTTAAATTTAACAGTAGGGAAAGGGTTGGGGTAGTTCTGGACAAGACATGAAATCAGGAATCAAACAGGAACATGCAATACCAAGTTAGTCACATGAACACTTCAAGTGAAGTAATACTTTCATACAGACAGGGAAGCTTTACACATTTATGGAGTCAGGTTAAGCATGACGTGAGGAGAACGAGTTACAGATAAAGAAAAGGCATTGCATTAATACAGGTTTAACTCAAACCTAAGTCTAGATTAGTATCTAAGTATGAAATGATCATGCTTCTATTTTCATAAGTTATCACTTGGTTATAGAAGAGTAACTAGGTCATGTTGTTTTAGGGAAGGCAATCTTAAAAGATAAAATGCATGTCAGCTTTTCAAAGATCAATGATAACCTAAAAGGATTAGAGATAGGAGGTATGATACCAAGTAAGTTTTAGATTGAACATGCAGCTGAAGATGTTAACTAATCAAGAAATCAACCAAGTCCAGCCTAATAAGTTATCAGACATTTATAACAAAGAGAAACAAGATCATGATTGTGTTATAAGGAAATATAACTTAGTTTTTAACAAATGTTTACAATAGGACTATTGGGATTCATGAAGAGAAGAAAGTTTAATTCAAACAAGATTAATTCAACATATGCAACAACTAGAAAAAATAAAAATATCATAGCAACTCAGAAATAGTTTAACAACCATAAGTAGAGAAGAAAAACATATAAACACTTAGATTTCATGCATAAGGCTAAACGATAGAATATATAAACTTAAACACCTTCATCTTCATCTCAAACATGGTTATCAAATAATAAGCTCAACTTCAAGACTCACAAACTACAGAGATGTAACAGATAAGGCTAAAGGCCACTGCATATCAATGCTATGAAGTTCACGTGAACATGAACTCATAATAGCTCAAACTTGTAGACTGTTGGAAACTCAGGAACAAAGATCAACATGAATCAATTAATGGTTTGATCAATTATCGATTAAAGACTCAAAAGAAGGAAAAATAATCACAAGTGGACATTAAACTAACAGAATATAAGCACTAACATGCTGATCACAAACACCATAAAACAATGGTAATCCTCAGAATACAAATAACATATTTGGAACATTCAAATGAGATGAACAAAAGAGAAGGATGAGAGATGTATGACCGTTTTGAGAGAAGCAGACCAAATGAAGGCTCTTTCTCAGTTTCTTAAGACCCCAGGAACCTCAAGTTTGAACCAACGATAGTACACAACAAACGAAACGAAAAGAACAGTAAGAAAACCTAAGCTTTTGAACTCTAAATTTCTTAGATGATTGATAGCGTTCGTGTCTCTGTGTGTTTTTATTCAGTGTTAGGTGGTGGTAGCTGAGAACATTAAAGGCCATATTTAAAGTACCATTTAAGGCTCTAGGGTTTCAAAGGATTCAAATAAGATAGTGGAAGATGACGATAATTGAGTGATAATAGCAAAGTAGAGGTAAAATCAAAGAACACAGAGGGAAAAATAGTGACGAGTTTACCTGAGAGGAGAGAAGTCAACTATTGAGGGCAAAAACCATCGAGTAAGAGCCCTAATGTCTAGAGGTCGCTTCGCTTGACCTCTGAACTAAGATTAATCATGATAACTCTCAGAAACGTTCATGCTTTCCATAGATTTAACAAAACAGAGGCAGGTTTCAGAGATTTAACCCTTGCACGATTTGGTCTAGGTTTTTCAGATTTGGGGTTTTGAATCTCCATCAACGAGAATGGAAATATGGTCTCAAACTTCATAACCTAGGGACAAAGCGACTTGACTATGCCAGTCGGATTTGAGAGCAAAGACGGAATAGTGTTGTAATCTTAAGGGATTAGAATCTGATGACTCAAATATAGTGAACTAAAGGGGAAATAACAACTGAATTCTTGGATTCAGAAGGCAAAGGCGATAAAATCTTTGATCGATTTGTGACCTTGCACTAATTTATGCAAGGTTTGGTGACTGATTTGGTTTGTGAGGTTGAGAGAAAAGAGAGGTGAAAGGGAAGAGAGGTGGTGAGGTAAGGGGGGAAATGATTTAGGGTTTTGGATAGGTTTAGGGTTGTCTCTGAGTTAAGATAGGGAGATGGAATGGGAGCCGTTGGATCTGTTGATCAACTGCTCCGATCATTTTAATAATTAGGAATTTAAAAATAATTTAAATGGGGAAAATTGGTGGACGTTAGATTACTTTGATCGGATGGTTATAATTAAAACTCTGGGCGATTTAAATTTAAAGAGGAAATAGGCTTAAAATGTGGGCTGTTGATTTAAGAGATGGACGACCTATATGGTTTGTGTTTTTTGTGTGTGTGCTGGAGACAAGTGATGTGGCGAGCGTTGATTGGTTGAGAAGTGATGGTAAGAATTGCCAACATGGATGAGATGGGGTTGTTTGGGTTGGGTATATTTCGGACTGGGCTTGTAATTCCGGCCAAAAATAATTTAAAAGATGGCTATTTTACATTTGATTCAAGAATTGCAATTGTTGCCTTTTGGTCTTTTAACCCCTTTTGAATTTAATTTAAATAAACTTAATAGTTTTCAATAAATGTGGTAAAAATTACAATTGTTATTATATACTACTTAATTATTTGAAATTAATTGTTTATAAAATACTTTATTTTCTGCATCGTAACATTAATTTTAGAATTTTCACATGATAATCTAATTAACTAGAAATTAAAGAGTAATTTATCAAATTAATTATGGAACCTATATAAAATTATAATCTTAAAATAGTAAGTATATTTATAGTTACATAATGTTAATGTTATGTGATTAATTTTAAAACTAATGCTTGGTTAATTTGTGAAAAATAGAAATTCATTACTGGAAAATACTTTGAAAACAATTATTGTAAATTATTAAGTATAAATAAATTAATTTAAAAGGGGAGAGTCAAAATTGGCCGTCAACCCGATGTCACAAGTGCATGAGTATCACGACCCAAAACCCATAATAGGTCGGGATGGCACCTAACGCCGATGTTAGGCAAGCCCACAAGTGCAACTACTATTTGTTTTCCCTTTTTTAACATTAAAACAAAAAAATTTCTTTTAAAAGAACAAATAAGCAAGATCTCATGCAACCGTAACTACTCTTTTCTTAACAAATACCAGCATAGTAAGTACATCAACTGTAGTGCTAAAAATGATAGGTACAACAGTACATAAATGCTAAAAGTTTCCAAAACCTGGCGCCAGAAGTACATGAGCAATCTAGAGAATATACAAAACTACTGCAACTATTGTCGTAGCAAGGCAAGCAGCTCACCACTAAGTCTTCGTAGATGATCGACTACGCGCCCGCATGACCACTGGTAGTACCTGTCCCAGTACCTGCACATCAGTGCAAAAGTGTAGTGTGAGTACGGAAAAGAACGCATACATAGTAAGTATCTAGTCTACCCTCGAAGAAGTAGTGACAAGGGGTCGACTTGACACTTACTAGAAGTCAAAAACAATATAAATACATAAAGTAGACATGGCGAGTGTACAACAAGTAGCAGTGAAACAAATAAGAGTAACTATAGTAAGTCCACACATGAGTCTATATCAAATCACTAAACACGTCATAATCGGCCTTGAAGGTGCTAACTCAATAATTACCAAACCAAATCCAGTTCCAAATATTAAACACGAAGCTGCCGAGGCGAACGGCCCGATCCTATAGGAATATTGGTATTCGGTAGTGCTGAGGCTAACGGCCCAATCCCATAAGAATAGTATTACCAAGCTGCCGAGGTGAATGGCCAGATCCCATAAGAGTAGTGTTACCATCATGCAGAGGCGGACGACTTGATCCCATAAGAGTAATTTATGTCACTGCCGAGTTGAACGGCCCGATCCCATAAGAGTAGAGAAATTTACCTCGCTCGCGGAAGCACTTGCGAGATGAGAGGACACAGATTTATAGTTTATCAAGTATTTCCCAATTTTTCTAAAGTAAGAAACTAAGTCGATATCTCGAATTTAAATCCTCATTATCAGTCCTAATCAAGACAAATAATACACATGATAGGCATAAAAATACAATTAAAGGCATGATGCGAATCTAAGTCTACTCGGACATATCATGAAATATAGCTATGTACGGACTCTTGTCACCTCGTACGTACATAGCTCCCCACAACAAGTAGCACACAACAATAATACACCTAAGGGGATAAGTTCCCTCTTACAAGGTTAAGCCAGAGACTTAACTCGATTCCAAGTCCTCAATCCAGCTCTTCAACCTCACTAGAACTCCTCAAACGACGTCGAGGACTCCAAAACTAATTAAAAGTCGTATAAACTAATAAATATATTCTCGAAAGTTCATAATTTAGCTATTATAATAGTTACCCAACCCAATTTGGAAGATTCATGAAATTCACCCCGAGCCCACGTGCCCGGATTACAAATATTTTCGAACATAATTGTTACCCATGACCTCCCGAACACAAATATATAATTTATTCCAATTTCCATCACCAAATCCATGATCAAATCCCAATTTTACTTAAACCTTCGGTTCTTCACAAAATCCCACAAGTTTCACTAATTTTCCATGTTTAATCTACCTATAATCCGCGTATTTAACTTGAAAATGGGTGGAGTTTACTTACCTTGTGTTGTTGATGAGAATCCCCCTCAAAAGTGCTCTCAAAATTGCCCAAGACCAAGTGAAAGTTTGTGAAAAATAGCCTAAGTCCGGGATTAAATGAACTCAGTGCCCAGCGATTTCCGCACCTGCTGTCCCTTAACTGCATTTGCGGAACCGCAGGTGCGGCCCAAAGATCGCATCTGCAAACAGCCCCCGCCTCCAGCATTTTCGCTTCTGCGAACAAGGATCCACTTCTGCGCGCACGCACCTGCGGACCAAGTCCGCTTCTGTGCCCCCAGGCCACCTTGGCCAATTTCGCATATGCAGCCCAATCTCCGTATCTACGACCTCGCAGATGCGGAAAACTCCTCGCACCTACACTCCCAGTTCATCTCCATAGATCTCACATCTGCATGACCGCACCTGCAGCCACTCCCTCCACAGGTGCGATGACATTAGACTTCAGCAACAACAACAACTCTCCAAGTCCAAGTTTCAATCCGTTTTCGATTCGAATGTCACCCAAGGCCCCCCGGGACTTCGTCCGAGTATACCAACAAGTTCCAAAACACATAACGAACCTATTCGAGGCCCAAAATCACATCAAACAACATCGATTCTATGAATCGCAACTCTATTCAAGCCTACTGAAACTATGAACATCTGACTTCCAAAACCTATGCCGAATTATACCAAAACAACTCCGATTGACCTCAAAATTTGCACATAAGTCATAAATGGCATAACAGACCTATTCCAACTTCTAAAATCAAACTCCGACCCTAATATCAATAAAGTTAACTTCCTGTCAAATTTCTCAACCTTCCAAACCTTCAACTTTCTAACTTTCGCTAATTCAAGCCGAAATGACCTACGGGCCTCCAAATCAACATTCGGACACACTCCTAAGTCTAAGATCATCACACGAACCTATGAGAACCTTCAAATCCCGGTTCCGAGACTCAAAACAGTGACTAAAGTCAAACTTGGCCATTTTAGGCCACTGTTAAGGAACTAAGTTTTTCGATTTCAACCGGAACCATTCCTAATCTAAACCAACCATCCCCGCAAGTCATAAAATAATTAAAGCACATACGGGGAGTCTTAATTAGGGGAGCGGGGATCTAGAAAGCAAAATTATTGGTCGGGTTGTTACATTCTAAACCTCTTAAACAAACGTTCATCCTCGAACGGGTCTAGAAGCATACCTGAAGTACTGAATAAGTGCGGATATCTGCTCCCTATGTCCTCATCGGTCTCCCAAGTTGCTTTCTTGACTGGTTGACCCCTTCACTGGACCTTTACCGCATCAATCTTCTTGGATATCAATTGGCGAACCTAGCTATCAATAATGGCAATTGGCTTCTCCTCACAACCAGACTCTCATCTAGCTGAACTGTGATGTAATATAATACGTGCGACCTATCAGAATGGTACCTCCGGAGCATAGACACATGGAAGATTGGATGAACTCCCGATAGACTGGGAGGCAAGGCAAGCTCATAAGCAACCTCCCCAACACGCCTCAGCACCTCAAATAGGCCAATAAACCTCAGCTTTCCCTTCTTTCCGAACCACATGATACCCTTCATCGGTAAAACTTTCAATAGAACCTTATCGCCCACCATAAATGATAAGTCACGCGCCTTCTGATCCGCGTAACTCTTCTGTCTGGACTGTGCTGTGCGAAGCCATTCCTGAATCAACTTTACCTTCTCCAAGTCATCCTTCACTAAATCATTTCCATATAACTTAGCCTCGCCGTGCTCAAACCATCCGATGGGCGAACGACATCGCCGACCATATAAAGCCTCAAATGGAGCTATCTCGATGCTAGACTGATAACTGCTATTGTAAGCAAACTCAGCCAAGGGCAAGAATCTATCCCACTTCCCTCCGAAGTCGATGACACATGCTCTGCGCATATCCTCTAGAATCTGAACTGTCTGCTCCGACTACCCGTCGGTCTGCAGATGAAAGGTTGTACTGAGCTCTACTCGGGTACCCAACTTGCTCTGTACTACTCTCCAGAAATGTGAAGTGAACTGAGGATCTCTATCTAATATGATGGAAACAGGCATACCATGCGACCGAACAATCTCCTGAATGTAAATCTGGGCCAACCTCTCTGAAGAGTAAGTAGTCACAACCGAAATAAAGTATGCCGACTTGGTCAGCCTATCGATAATGACCTAAACAGCATCAAACTTCCCCAATGTCCGTGGTAACCCAACAACGAAGTCCATAGTGATATGCTCCCACTTCCACTCCGGTATAACCATCTGCTGGAGTAGGCCACTTGGCCTCTGGTGCTCATACTTGAACTGCTGGCAATTTAGAAATCTCGCTACATACTCAACTATGTCCTTCTTTATCCACCATCACCAATAATTCTACCTAAGATCGCGATGCATCTTCGTAGCACCTGGATGAATAGAATACCGAGAGCGGTGCGCCTCCTCCAGAATTTTCTCCCTCAATCCATCAACATTAGGAATGCATAGGCGACCTTGGAGTCGCAGAACACCATCCCCCCCGATAGAAACCTCCTTGGCACCAGCCTGTGGTACTTTCTCTCTGAGAACCAACAAGTGCGGATCATCGTACTGACGAGCCTTGATATGCTCAAGTAATAAAGACTGAGCCACAACACATGCAAGAACTCGACTGGGATCTAAAATATCCAACCTCACAACTCTGTTAGTTAAGGACTGAATGTGTAAAGCCAATGGTCTCTCCTCTGCTAAAATGAATGCCAAACTACTCATACTCTAGGCCTTTCTGCTCAAGGCATTCGAAACCACATTCGCCTTGCCCGTATGGTAAAGGATGGTGATATCATAGTCCTTCAGTAACTCAAGTCACCTGCACTGCCTCAAATTAAGATCCCTCTGCTTAAACAAAAGCTGTAGGTTGCGATAATCGGTGTAAACCTCACAAGATACCCCATACAGATAATGCCACAAGATTTTGAGAACACAAATTATCACGGCCAACTCCAAGTCATTCACGGTGTAATTCTTCTCGTGGGGATTCAGCTGACGTGAAGCATATGCAATAACTCACCCGTCCTGCATCAACACACAACCCAAGCCAACGTGTGAAGCATCGTAATACACGGTATACATACCTGAAAAGGAGGGCAACACTAACACGTGTGCTATAGTCAAAGTAGTCTTGAGCTTCTGAAAGCTCGCCTCGCAATCATTGGACCATCTGAACGGAGCATCCTTCTGGGTCAATCTAGTCAAGGGCGGTGCAATAGACACGAACCGACGATAATAATCTGCTAACCCCAAGAAACTCCTAATCTCAGTTGATATGGTGGGACGAGGCCAACCCTGGACTGCCTCAATCTTCCTTGGATCCACCTTAATACCCTCACCTGATACAACATGCCCCAAGAAAGCCATGGAATCCAACCAGAACTCGCACTTTGAGAACTGAGCATAAAGCTTCTATTCTCGCAAGGTCTGGAGCACTAACCTCAGATGCTGCTCGTGCTCCTCCATAATACGCGAATAGATTAATATGTCATCAGTGTAGACAATGACAAATGAGTTGAGATATAGACTGAACACTCGGTTCATCAAATTCATAAATGCTGCCGGGGTATTAGTCAAGCCGAAGGACATCACTAAAAACTCATAGTGGACTTATCTAGTTCGGAAAGCTGTCTTCGGAATATCTGAAGCATGAATCTTTAGCTGATGATACCCAGATCTCAAGTCAATCTTAGAGAACACCCTGTCACTATGCAACTAGTCAAATAAATCATCAATACGTGGGGGTAATCAATGCACATCAGTATACTCCCATCCTTCTTAATCACAAACAACACTGGTGTGTCCCCAGGAGACACACTGGGTCTAATAAACCCCTTCTCAAGCAACTCATGAAGCTGCTCCTTTAACTCTCTAAGCTCTTTGGGAGCCATACGATAAGGCAAAGTAGAAATAGGCTACGTTTCTGGCACCAAATCAATGCCAAAATCGATATCCAATCCGACGACATACCTAGTAGATCAACAGGAAATACATCAGAAAACTCTCGTACCACCAATACTGAATCTAATGTGAAAGTTTCTGCAGTAATATCCCAAACAAAAGCCAAGTAGGACAAACAACCCTTGTAGACCATATGTCGAGCCACTACAACAAATTTGGCCTAAGGCAACACTAAATTTAGACAACGCTTGAAAAGTGATGCCAAAAGCATCTAAGAGAACATTGTTTAGGGGTGGCCTTTGTCTCCGACTTTTGGCTGCGAAGTTTAGGCTACGCTTTAAAAGGGTGCTTTTGAAAACTAAAGGTAACGCTCATTAAGTGTTGCCAAATCATAAAATATTTGACAATGCTTATTTACCTATATTACAACACTTTCAATTCGTTGCTATTTATCAATCCTAAAAGCTACACTTCCTAAGTGTAGTCTAAAAATTTTCACCAAAACTTTTCCCCCATTTTGAAAAGGCAAATATGCGTACCCGCTATTTTGCTAAGCTCTATTTTAATTTTCCATTCCCTATTTCCTCCTGCACCACAATTCATCTATATTCCTTTCCCAAATTCATTCTCTTCCTAATTACAGAGGCATCTCAGAGACAGAAAGAGTCAACTTCAGTCAATTGTTGCTTTTAATCGTCGAAGACCCTAGCCAAATTTTAGGTTCATGGTAGTTTAATCTATGTGAATACTTTCTTCTCTTCTCTCTTCTCTCTTCGATTTTCTACTTCTATCTCTCTACCAATATGCGTTCTTTGTATTATAGGTTTAGCTATTACATTGTATGCTTCTTATCTTGCTCTATTGTCTAGAATTTATGTTGTCCCCTCGCTCATTCTAGCATTCTTATTCTGATTTTGCTCTATTCTATCATATTATTGTTGTATTATTGTTGTCATCTCACTATTTCCGGTTAGCCTTATTAGTCTAGTGAAATTGGTAAACCTAGTCTTTGGTGAACTCAATTTGGACTAGAAACTATAACTGACTCAACCACTCTATATAAAGGAGCTAATTAAGATCTATTGATAGTCCAAAAAACTCTCAACTACACTATCCATCTATCATCTTATTCATTTTTACAAGTAATATTTACTCCATTTGAAAGCTATCGAACTCTAGCTTCTTCAAAACCTTCACTGACAATTCAAGTTGGAAATTTGTTAGCCATTGTAAGACCATTTAATTGACGTTAAATCAATATTTGTTTAGTTATTTTTATTTTGCCCATTCATAAGGGTTTGTTTTGGATATTTTATCATTTGTAGGTAGCTGCAGAGCCGGCTTTGGCATTGACAATAGTGAATAATGAAGATGACTTCATGTGGATGTTGATTCAATTGGCCATCTCTGCATTCTTTACTTCCTTGTTTGCCTTGTAAGTGGGAATAAAAGTAAAGCACAGTACTTCCTATAATTATGCCAGTTGTTTATAGTAGCTCTTGTAATTTATTTTGTTTCTTTAGACATCCTTAAGATGTCAGATTGTAGCTTATGATAATGACATGTGTATGACTTGTACAATACCTATGATACATATGCTGCTTTTGGGTATAAATTTTCAGTCATTCTATAATATTTGGCACTATCAACACTTCTTAGCATTTGGTTATTTGGAACCAGTTGCTTCTAGAAAAGTTGTCATCATAGACAAGCCATTTAGTTAAGAATGAAAAAAAATTAAGTATAAGAGTTTGATGTAAAATAACTTGTTAATATACGGTGTCCAGTTAGTGGAGTTGTAAAACAATCCAATACTCTTCTATGAAAGCAATGGATAGCAATATACCGCTTAATTGAAAAAAGAAAATGAGCAAATTGTAACATCAAATGCATAACTGCTCCTTAGTTTTGGATTAGCTTTTGTCCATGAGCAAACATATTCTTTTCTTAATTGTAATTTTGTTTGCATCCTCTTGACTCCTTTTACTTCATGAAAAAAAGAACATGATGTTTAACTAGTGCTTGATGTTTTGATGGTCATATACATTCTATTTGTGGGTTGCTCTGATGGTAAGCACCCTTCACTTCCAACCAAGAGGTTGTGAGTTCGAGTCACCCCAAGAGCAAGGTGGGGAGTTCTTGGAGGGAAGGATGCCGAGGGTCATTTGGAAACAGCCTCTCTACCCCAGGGTAGGGGTAAGGTCTGCGTACACACTACCCTCCCCAGACCCCACTAGTGGGATTATACTGGGTTGTTGTTGTTGTTGTTGTATACATTCTATTTGTGAATGCTTCACCAGCGATTGATAGGTTGCTTTACTTATACCACTTGCACCTTCTCTAAGCCTTTCTCTCATTTTCTCTATGTTAAACAATTTTTTGTTTTATCGGTTATTGGACAAAAATAATCCGTACTTCGAAGTCCTGACTTCTCTATTTCTTAGTTCTCTTAGTTTATGATAGTTGGTAGTTATTATTTTAAGAAGTTATGCTTATCATAATGTACTTTATATGCTTTTAAAAGAATCAGTTGACTCATATTTTAGTCTATTAACAGAATCTAGAAGCAGAAAGATCCATTGATGGTAGATTATAGTTTTGTAAGATTTATTCCAAGATATCTACCATCTTACCACACTCAAGGATGCTTCAATTGCTGAATGTAGAGGAAACACAAATGAGCATTTGACCTTTAGGAGGAACATGTAGGATTGAGAGGTAGAAAGAGCTGATCTTTTCCTTAATAGATTGAAGGGTACTCAAACTTATTAAAATTGTTTGTCTTTTCTGTCTGATTAGTAATTTGTTGAAAATTTAGACCCCACAAATAAAAAATAAAGTAGATAAGATATGAAATATGAAGAAAAGAAAATAGCATGTAGATGACAATGTATTTAGAAGCCATTCTAATTAGTGAACTTCCAGGTTATTCTTATTTGTTCTTAATGTCACATGTAGAGAGAAGTGTGATATTCTACAAAGATTTGTCATACTTTTTAATAATATAATTCTCTTTCAGTATTTGTTGGAAAGCTTATGCTTATTGTCTCTCATATATACGTATAGAAATAATTTTAGTGATGGTGCTTGTAGGTTGCTGCTGGATTATTTTCTATGTGCGCGAAATGAGTAAAGTAAAAAGTGGCAATGAGTGAAAGAGGAAAAGAAAACTGGTAGTTAAACCAGTCAGTATGATCTACAATCTATCAGAGCACCTAAATATTTTCATCTGGATCTGCACCTTATCTCATATAAGGCAACAATAGTAAGTTAGTTTATCTGATAACTTGTTTACTCATACTTCTTAATTATATTTTGATAAATAAAATGGTAGAATTAATTTATAAGTATTTCTCTAGTAGACATATTTCTATTTATTTTAAAAGATTATTTGTCAAGTACTTCAATGACTTTTATCCGCTAAGAGTGCTGATTTTTAATATTTTTGAGAAAATTAGATTTTTCCCTTTCAATATCCCTCTCCCCCCTCCAATTAATGCTTTCACATATTTAAACCCCTCCAACATTATAGTACTCATCTAATATTATCTAATTGCAGAAAGCATAGAGAGTTTTATTCAAATAGTAGCAGGCTATAACAAACGATGCATCTTTTTTTTTGTCTCAATTGCAGGTATGGGAAGGCAAAACTACTGAAAAGAACAAAGAGATTACAATTAGGAAACTTAAGGCCCAAACAATTTCAGAAGTTTTTGCTCATTTGAACAAGGAAAGCTCACATGTTGCTTAGATTACTAGAGTGGTCAAGCTGCCGAAAACAGATCAGTTGCAAAATTAGGAGATTGATGTGAAGGATGATAAGGACCAAGGGATAACAAATTGAGTTTCTAATATATACTAGCTTTAGCAGTATAATGTGTTTTAAAGTGTTATTCTTGATAGAATACATCAGATATTGTATAATGCATTTCCAGTAGCTTACCTTTCAGAAATTTACTTTATTAGTTAATGTAGTACATGATACATATTTCTTTTTCGAAGTTCATTATAAGTCTATGCACTTGAATCTATATTTTGGTTATTTATATATTGATTAATGTTGCGTTTGAGATCTACACACTTTTGCAATAATCTCTAAATTTATGATAATAATATATACTTTTGATGATAAATGTGATTACGATATATGAAATTTTTAACAAAGGCAGCACTTTATAAGGGTGGCCTCAAGGTAGAAAAGGCAACGATTTAAACATATAGTCTTAGGACATGAAAAATGTTGCCACACGAGGTATTACATGCATATAATTTGTACCTTATAGGCCACACTTTTGAAGCGTGGCCTTTAAAATAATACTTAAAAAGCGTTGTCTTAGGGAAAATATTACGGTAGTTTAGGCCACCCATAGAAAAGCGTTGTTTAAAGTTGAAAAGTGTGGTCTTTGATCAAATTCCATACTTTTTGATAGTTTAGGCCACATTTTTTAGGGGTGGATACAGACCTAAAATGTTATAGTGAGCCTTCAGAAAAATGATAACCCGGTTGGAGCTACCGACAGATGAACCCCTCCAATCTAATCTGGGCAACTCATGCATCGCCAAGGTAACAGTCTTGGCATGGCAATCAAGAATGGCATGGTACGGGGGACAACCAGTCCATGCCCAAGATAACCTCGAAGTTAACCATATCGAGCAATAGAAGATCCGCTCTGGTTTCATATCCACAGAAAGTCATCACACAGGATCGGTAGACCTGATCCACAACAATAAAATCACCCACTGGCGTGAACACATATACAAGAACACCCAAGGACTCGCGCAGTACATCCACATAAGGAGAAAATAGGGAAGACACATAGGAGTAAGTAGGCTCTGGTTAAAATAATACAGAGGCATCCCTACGACAAATAGAAATAGTGCCCGTGATCACTACATCGGAGGCGATTGCCTCTGGCCTGGTGGGGATAGAATAGAATCTAGCCAAAACGCCACCTGACTGGCCTCCACCTCTAGGGTGGCCCCTACCCACCTGCCCTCCACTTTTAGACGGGGGAGCGGGCGGTGTGGTAGCTTGTGCGGTAATCATGGGCTGATGGTCCTACTGCTCGGCCTTGCACTAAAGTCAGGGACAAAACCTTTTCACGTGGCCAAGATCCCTGCACGCAAAACAGCCCCTCAGAGAAGTGGGTTGCTGACCTGAAGTCTAACCCTGATAGCCTGAATACCCACAGGAGGAACCCTGAATTGCTGGCAGACGGTAAGTACTCTCTGGAATGGCACTGAAGTAGGGTCATGCTGGAGCACTCCGAGCATGCGGTGGTGCTGATTGCATGGACCTGCTGGGCTGACCCCTCATGAACTGACCTCTACCCCTAAGTGGGGCACCACTGAATCCTCCAAACTACCGGGGCCGCTTTTCCCTCAATGCAAACTCTTTGTTGCGATTGCGAATACGCTCGATCCTCTGAGCTATATCCATAACCTAATGAAAGAAAGTCTCCATCTCTGCCTCACGGGCCATAGAAACTTGAATCTCAGGGTGCAAAGCTGCAATGAACCTTTGCACCCTCTCTGTGTCTGTGGAGAGTATAATAGTTGCATGGCGAGACAAGTCAGTGAATCTTGCTTTATAGAACCTCATGCGTATCAATATCACAACATATCACAAATCGCACCTCAAGTGCCCAATACTACAACTTGCCAAATAAGTCAACAATAATAGTGTTTCCACAATACATAACCCATGTCTTAACCACAATATGTACAAGAGTCTTAACAATAGCAATCTAAAGTGAATAACTCAACAAAATGGTATTTCAACAACTTTACAAGCTTGCCTCAATGTAAATCACGATTTTTATAACTTCAACACAAAAAATTCAAAAATAAGATATTCAAAGAAATAACAACTTCAAGTAAAGGAACTCAACGGTTAAATAATGAATAAGGAATTGAGAGAACAATAATTTCAACTAAACATGTAAGGACAATTAGAAAGTAAGAGATAAGACAAGTATTAACGATGCTAAGCAAAGCATGTGAAGATAGACTAATGATGATGAATATAACATGTTATGGCAACTCAATTTAAGGCATGAAAGGAATCTACATAGCTAAAATAGGTCAATTACCACATTTAGCCCGTGTACACACTCATCACCTTGCGTACACGGCTTCCACATACCACAATTAACACAAAACAACACCAATCCTAAGGGGTAATTGCCCCACACAAAGTGCGGTAAGACACTTACCTCAAAACATGCTAACTCAATCCACTAGTAAGCCTTTACCGCGCTTATCCAACTCCGAATGGCTTGAATCTAGACAAAATAACTTTATACCATAAATACAAACTATAGGAAGCTATTCCGAACAATAAAGTTGAAATCTTTAAAGAGAAACAAAAAGTCAACTAAAAAAGTTAACCCCGGGCTCGTGTCTCGGAACACGACCAAACTTAGAAAATCCGAATACCCATTCGATAACAAGTCTAACCATATAAAAATTACTCAAATTCGACCTCAAATCGCCTTTCAAATCCCCAAATTTTGGTCGATGAAGTTTCACAATTTTCCCCCAAATTTTCCAACTCAAATTACTAATTAAATGACAAAAAATAATGATGGATTCATGTATAATCACCAAATCCGAGTTAGAATCACTTGCCCCAATGATTTCCTTGAAAATCCCTCGAAAAATTGCCAAAAATGGAGCTCTCTAGGTCAAAAGACGAAGAATGAAATTAAACCCTCGAACTTACCCTTTTCTGCCCAGCGATTTTCGCACCTCCGAGCCACCAGCCGCATCTACAGCTCTGCACCTGCGGAATTTCCATTGCAAGTGCGGTCCTCACATAGGCACAGGCCCCTTCGCTTCTACGGACAACTGCTCGCTCCCTTCTGTGATCCCGCTTCTGCGGAATTTTGACCGCACCTACGGTCCTTCCCAAGCCCCTCCTAGTTACGCTTCTGCGGAAGAAAGTTGCGCCTGCGGTGGCGCGTCTGTGCCTAGGTGTCCGCACCTGCAACCCTAGCCTGGGCTAGCCCATTCTTCTTCTGCAATGGACAACACGCACCTGCGAGTCTGCACCCGCGGTCACTCCCACCGCAAGTACAATGACACCAGAACAGCTGAAGCTTCAGCAAACAACTAAGTCCAAAATTAGCCGATTTGAATACGATTCACACCCGATGCCCCCTAGGACCCCGTCGGAAACCAATCAGACCTACTCGAGGCCAAAAATCACATCAAAAAATATCGATACTACGAATCGTAACCCAATTCAAGCCTATTAAAACTATGAACATCTGACTTCCGAAACTAACGCCGAATCATTCCAAACAACTCCGATTGACCTCAAATTTTGCACACAAGTCATAAATGACATAATGGACCTATTCCACTTCCAGAATTGGAATCCAACCCCGATATAATTAAAGTCAACTCCCAGTCAAACTTCTCAACCTTCCAAACCATCAACTTTCTAACTTTCTCCAATTCAAGCCGAAACGACCTACAGACCTCCAAATCAACATCCGGGCATGCTCCTAAGTCCAAAATCACCATACGGAGATATTGGGATAGTCAAAACTCCATTCCGAAATCGTTGTAAGGCCCCATAAAATATTTCCTAAAGACTGGTGTTCCGTGATGTCGGGGTAGGCGTAGAGGTTAATAATAGTAGAAGGAAAATATTTTTCATGGTTGGCCATTTCTGCGGCCTATTATGCGGCCACATAATCACTCTGCGGGCCGCAGAATGGCCGCAGAGTGAAGCAGCTGTTTGGGCCATTTTTTATGTCAATTTCGCGGCCAGTTATGCGACCGCACAACTATTTTGCGGGCCACACTTTTGTCATACAATCAGCCTTGGAGTTTTTACGGAGGGAGATTCTGCGGCACATTATGCGATTGTAGAATAGGTCGGTGGGCCGCATAGTGACCGCAGACTCAGGCAATATTTTTTCAGTTTTTGGCACCAAATTGTGCGGTTGATATACGGACAATATATCCATTCTGTAGTCGCATATGTGACCGCAGATCCTGTTCCGGGGCTTCATTTTTGGGTTTTTATAACCTGACCCTACTTTGATAAAACATATGCCATAGTTTAGTTTTGAGCATATTTATGATATTTTTAGAGTGAGAAAGAGTTCTTAGAATGAGGAAGTAACCTTCAACCTAATATCCAACAATTCTTGCTCAATCCTTGAAGATTATCAAGAAAGTTCTCATCTTAAAGGTAAGAATCTATGCCCTAAATGTTAATTTCGAAAATGTACTAAAAAGGGGATAATTCGAAAGATAATTATTGGGTGTAGGGATTGTTATCTTGCATGCATGTATTTTTGAAGTATGTGGGAAGGTTGTGAGCTAAAAATGGTAGAGAATGGGTTTGGGAATGATGGAATCTTTCACAAAAGGGCCTTAAAACATTAATGCATACCTAGTGTTTGATAATGTGCTCAAATGAGCTAGAATCATGACCATCTTCCTAATTTTGGTCTAACTTATTATATTTCTAAAACAGATCAAGTTGCTAAGAATTCCGGAACGATTTAGAGTTTAAAGGAAGCTCTATTGAGGTATGTTAGCTAAACCCCCTTCTTCTTAGAATCGAATCCCACGGTGTTCGTGTAATAGGTGTAAGTCCCAAATTGATCATTATAGAATTGGTTATGCCTAATGTGTTTGTGTTAAAGGATGTATGTTCAATATTTACTCTAAATGCTTCGTCATGTCATCTTGCCATTTGAGGATGTGTTCAAAATGTGGAATATGTGTTAAAAATGTTATGACTTCAAGTCAAGATCGAAATAAAGGTTGTTATGCCAACTTGTATGAAAAGCCTCTATGTGCCTAAGATTCCCAAATTGCTCGTATGTGAAATTAATGTCTTGAATGGAAAGACTTATTGTTGTTGATAATGATAATTATGTTTGAATGTGGAAAAGGGAACAAGAATTATGAAATATAGCCAAGTACCAAGAATGCTTTATAATTATGGCCACTAGTGCCAATGAATCGAAAGGATATGAAAGAAGTATGATGTGAGATGATTGACTGAAAAAGGTAATGTCTTGGGTGAGACGGCCTAGCCGATCGGGCCGTGATCGGACGCCATGGCGCACACATGGTAGTGACTGTTCTGGAAATGATAATTGAATTTGTGGTTATGGTTGATGTCTCAAATGAGACGACCTAGCTGATCGGGTCGTGATCGGACTCCATGTAAGAATACGGTGGTACTGTAAATTATGGTATATCGGCTCTAAAGATGACCCAACCTAATAACATGGAAATTGACTTGAGAACTTATGTGATCCTTACTTGATATTTTAGTATTGTTTGAAGCTCTTATTGAACTCATGACTGTTTCCCCCTGGTATTATTATTCATTCTATTGAGATGGTGTTTAGTTTTACATACTAGTACTATTCGACAGTACTAACGTCCCTTTTGCCGGGGGCGCTACATCTTTAAATGGATGCAGGTGGTTCCATAGCAGGAAGTGTTGATCAATTATAGTGGTGCATCCTCTTCCCAGCAAACTTGGTGAGCCCCACTTCAGCCCGAGGTCACATATTGTATCTTTTGTTCATATTATTATCACGTCTCGAGGTATAGCCGGGGCCGTATTGCCGACACTATCATAACACCCTTTTGTATCTTTTAGAGGCTCCGTAGACACTATGTGGATTGTACATAGGTGATAGAAAAGTCAAACAGATTATGTTGTGTTTTGATCTCTTGTTACACTCGAATCATAAGAATGTGTGTATCTTGAAACTTAAAAATGATGTAACCAATGAGACGATTTAGTATTGCATATATGATCTTCCTACTATCTAATTAATGAAATCATGTCTTCTCTTATGTTACACTGCGCAATATTACAACGATGTTACACCCCGTACTGTTGTAAGTTGGATTTGTCATAAATTAATCGATGTAGACTCGGGGATGAGATTATTTTTGAGGTTATAAGCATTTATGCTATTTATAACAGGTAAGTGCCGTGAAGGTTAAAGGGTAAACAAATCAAAGAAAATGAGTTTCGTTAAAGGTTGTCAATTTGGGAAAAAATACGGTACGAGCTATAATACCCGGTATTTATAGACTAGTGTTATATAAGGTACCACATGACCATGATAGTAGGGTACATAAAGTGTGTTAAAAGTGAGTAGTATTTTAAGTAATTTGAGATAATTCTTAATTATGTGGATAATTGGGTAATTAATAAATTTTTGTGGGAGATTAGCTAATTAATCATAAATTTTGGTTAAGCCTAATCCCATGTCACGCCCCAAAACCGAGGAGCGTGACCGCGCTCATCCGAGTGAACCCGACTGAGCAAGCCTGTTAGATTTCATTAACCGCTTCCTTTTCATTCCCATTAACATCATCATTCAATATTTCCAAAATAGCACGAGTTTATAGATTTAATGAAACATATGTTGCCAAATACCAATAGTTCTAATCCAATTCCCAACATCAAATACCACCCACAACCTGTCTACGGAGCCTCTAAGTACAACTGAAGAGTAATATGAAAATGCCGGGAACAAGGCCCCGGCTACACCTCAACAATAAATTACATGAGAAACAAAAGATACATGACCCCGAAATGAAGTGGGGCTCACCAAATCAGCTGAAAGGAGTGTACTGCTATCACTGATCAATGCCACCTGCTCTAGAACCACCTACATCCATTAAAGATGTAGCGCCCCCGGCAAAAGGGACGTTAGTACTGTCGAATAGCACTAGTATGTATAGCTAGAAATCCTCTTTCAAAATAGAATGCCCATATGATCTATACATGGAACACATAATATAATGTAATTGAAACAACATGTACAAACAAGGACAACAAAAGGGGCACCTATTGTCGGCATTAATAATGTGTCTCATTAGACCATCCTTAGTGTTCACATATCATATTATACACTTATGCGTTTCATAGACCGTCCATAGTGTTTATTCATACCATACATCTATACCTCTTATACACAATGCACCTATGTGTTTTATAGACCGTTCACAAAATTTCATATCATAATAGATTTCATAATACAATGTACCTATGCGTTCATAGACCGTCCACAGTATTTCATATCATAATGTACCTATGCGTTCATAGACCGTCCACATGATTTCATAACACAAAGTACCTATGCGTTTCATAGACCGTCCACAGGATTTCATAACACAATGTACCTATGCATTTCATAGACCGTCCACAGGATTTCATAACACAATGTACTTCATAACACAATGTACCTATGTGTTTCATAGACCGTCCACAAAATTTCATAACACAATATACCTATGCATTTCATAGACCGTCCTTAGGGTTTCATAAAACAATATACACATGCGTTTCGTAGACTGTCCATAAGGTTTCATAACACATTGGAAACAAAAGTACAAATACATACATCTCATAACCTTTGACACCACATATCACCTAATCCGTACTTCCAACCACTTACAAAATTATTATTTTATTGGCTCTCTTGGCCGTACATATGATTTTTTTATTCATGGTGCAATGGCCGTATTTTATTTTCCACACTTTCATTTCTTCCCTTTCATAGATCATCATCATTATTATCAACAAGTAGAATATTTTGGAAATCAAAACTTTAAATTTATTAGTAATGAAGGCTTTAAACAAAATCGATTTCTTTCTAATAAATGGAGTAAAATGATTGGCAGTCGAAGTACAAGTTAAAATCATACACAATTTCCACTCATGAATATGTAAGAACGCAAAATACATTGGAAAAAGACTTACAAATCATAGCATTAGCTAAAACAACCACATATGGGCATCACTTGAGTTCATAAACATTTAACCGATTATATTGTCGAAGTCAATTTTGGAATAGTTGAGTCAAACCTCATTTCATAATCTATCTCACATTATTTCATTTCATTGACACCATTGGTCACAAGTATAACTTTCACTATCGGCATGTTGGCCAGACTTTATATTCCCAATTTATTGATTTCACTTCCAACCATCTTTATAGGTTATCAACAATAAGACATTCCCAATCAAGACTTTAGGTACACATATGAGCAATTAAGAGTCTTAAGAATATTGAGGTTTTCTCACACAATTTGGCATACTAGCTTTCATTTGAAATACGATTCAAGCCATCACATTTTAATACGCAACCTATACTTTGAAACTCATGGAAATATTTTGGAATTCAATTCCAAGAGAGAAGGTTTATCCAACATACCTCAATTGAGCTTTCCTTAAATTACTACAACGTTCTGGAAAATCTAGCAATCCCAATCTATTGGAGACATAACAAAATTGAACCATAATTAAGAAGATATTCATGGTCTCAGCTCATTTGAGCATTTTATCAAACACTAAGTATGGATTAAGGTTCAAGGTCCTTTTATGGAGGATTCCATCATCCCACAACCCAATCTTTACCATTTTTAACTCAATAATCTTTCTACACCCTTTGATAACACATGCATGTAAAATAAACAACCCTCTTGCCCAGAAATTATCTTGCTTATTACCCATTTCTAGACAAAATTCGAAATTGAGGGTTAGGGTGTAGAATCTTACCTCTAGGATGAAGATCTAGTGAGTTTCCCTCCTTAATCATCCAAAACTTGAGCAAGAATTGAAGAATCAATTATTGAGGAACACCTTCTCACTCTAGGGCACTCTCTCTCACTCTAAAATATCAGATTATACCTCAAAAATGACCCAAAGAGTGTATTCAACGAAATAGAGTCGGGTTTTCAAAATCCAAAAATGAAGCTCTGGAACAGGTTCTGCGGTCGTTTATGCGACCGCATAATGGTTATATCGCATAATTGGTGTCCAAAATGACCAAAACTCTGCCTGAGTCTGCGGTCACTATGCGGTCCGCATAACTGTTCTGTGGTCACATAGTACACCGCATAACAGTTATGCGGTCGCAAAGTCGATGGCATAATTGCTTCCAACTGACCCAATTAACTGCCTCACTCTGCGGCCATTATGCAGTCCGCAGAGTGATTCTGCGGTCGCATAATGGACCACAGAAATACATTTTTCCGCCAAAACATTTCCTTTACTTTCCCGTGCATTGTTCAACCCAAAATGTCCGAGCCGCGGCGAGCTTGAAAGTAAGCCTAGTCCGGCACCATGAAACATTATTTTCTTTCTAAATTTTTACCGGGCTTTACAATTAAGTACTTCGAAAAAAAATTTCCGGGGTGTTACATCCCCCCCCCCCCCCCAAAACGCGGCAGCAAACTACCCCAAATTAGTGACGCTTAAACTTATATTGTAAGGTGGCAAAGTTAGAGGGTTATGTGGCTAAGTCACCACATGAAGTGGGTCCCACACCCATTCAAGTAAGTATAAGACCTCTTTAATTCAAAGAGAGGTGCATATATCAAAATTGTAAGTACGGAGCTTCAACAAATTCAAAACAAGATTTCTTAGCATCTTAGCAACGTGAGATTTTATAATTTTAAGGGAGTTACGGTGAATCTTTCTCAAGAATATCATACGAATTTTTTCCTACTCCGATCTTTCCGTCACGTGTTTTGTTGCGATTGTCATGTGTTAGAAGGATTGTCAAGAGAACCGGCTCATGTATGTTAAGTCTATCCCTTCTTTCTTTTTGGTATGATTCATACGATACAAATGAAATGAGCAAAAGCACAGCTTTCATAAATGACTCTATTCATAGAAGTACTAGGGGTGCCTATGTTCTTGATTCCCCATATGAATTATTATGATATTTTCTGTTCATGGGTCTCAGAAAAATACGTAGTTGATAAAATTTATCCGAAGGGATATTGATCTTATGACATACCGAGAAGTTTTATTAACGTATTTCTTATGCATTTTATTCATTTATACATGTACATTGACCCATGATCAGATGATGTTATATACGCGTATATTATATGTATATGGGATATGAAAAAATATTACAGCGTTATATACGCATCACCACCTGATCAGCTAGTATATGCTGATGATTTTGCCCACAATGGCCGAGATGATATGATGGGATGCTGCCCTCAGAAGCTTGATGATGTTATGTACGCATATACCTATGCATGATATGAGATTTATATGCATATGCATGACATTATAAATAAGAAACGATTCACAGAGCTATTCAGACTTACATGTTGAGTCTTTTACTCCATGTTTCTCTCATGTCTTTTATTTACTGATTTTCTTTCCTTACATACTCGGTACATTATTTGTGCTGACATTCTTTTTTACCTGGGGACGCTGTGTTTCATGCCTGAAGGTCCCGATAGACAGGTTGAGAGTCCTCCAAGTAGGCTATTAGTTCAGTGGAAGGTATTGGTGCACTCTATTTGCTCCGGAGTTGTTTATTTGGTCAATATGATTTGGTCATGTATTGATTAGTATGGCGGGGATCTGTCCTGGCCTTTATGGTATATATCTACTCTTAGAGGCTTGTAGACATATGTCACGTACGTGAAAGATTGTATGGCCTTGTCGGCATATGTTCAGTGTATGAGTGATTATTTTGGTCTTATAGTCCCGTATGTCATATGTATAAGTTTGTATTACATGTTGGGTCGTCCAATATTGAGTATTTCCTCATGTTTTATTCTACTTATCTCACGACAGCCTCTCCGGCTCATTTACCTATGATAGTATGATACGAAAGATATGTTACGTTGATACTCGGTTGAGTAAGGTACCGGGTGCCCATCGCGGCCCATCGGTTTGGGTCGTGACATCTTGACCATGGGTGAGTTGGGTAGAAAGTATCTAACAGGCTTACTCAAGCGGGTTCACTCGATTAAGCACCAGTCGCGCTTCCCGAGGTTGGGGCGTGACAGTCGTCTACACAAAAGTCAAACTACGGTCAACTCTTTCAACTTAAACTTCCAACTTAGGGACTCTGTGTCTCATTTCACTCCGAAACTTCCCTAAAACCAAAACCAACCACCCTAGTAAGTCACATAATCACAATACAACATAGAAAAGGCAATAAATAGGGGAACGTGGCTAAAATACTCAAAATAACTGTGCGGGTCGTTACAAACACCTCAACCAATGCTCATAGACCCGAAACTGGTCAAACAACGTGCAAATCAATTAAAATATACTCCAATGCTTATAATTTAACAATCTATAGCAATCCCCAACTCTGCTCGAAAAGTCAACAAAGTCCACCCTCGGACCCACGTGCCCGGATTCCGAAAATATTTAAAATAAACATTACTCATAATACCATGAACTCAAATATATAATTTATTCCCAATTCCATATCCAATTTTGTGATCAAAATCTAAAAATACCAAATTCTAGGTTTCGTTCAAAATCTCACAATTTCTACCAATTTCCATATTTAAATCCTTGTAGAATCCATGTAACTAACTTACAATATGTGGAAATTACTTAAAATATGTGAGAATTACTTACAATAAGTAAGAATTACTTACCTTTCTATAGATGATGAAAATCTCCCCTTAAAAAGCTCCAAAAAATCGCCCAAGCCATGAGAGAAGTGAAAGAAATGAGCCAAAACCCGAAATAAATTGAAGTCTGCCCAGGTTTATTTATTTCGTGTTTCGGCTCATTTCTTCCACTTCTCTCATGGATTTAACGATTTTTTAGAGCTCTTCAAGGGGAGATTTTCATCATCTATGGCAAGGTAAGTAATTCTCACATATTAAAAGTTAATTACATGGATTCTACAAGGATTTAAACATGAAAATTGGTAAAAATTGTGAGATTTTGAAAGAAACTTAGAATTTGGTATTTTTGGATTTCAATCAAGAAATTGGACATGAAATTGGTAATAAATTATATATTTGAGTTCGTGGTGTTATGGGTAATGTTTATTTTCGAAACGTTTTGGAATCCGGGCAAGTGGCCCGAGGGTGGACTTTGTTGACTTTTCGAGTAAAGTTGGAGATTGCTAAAATTGTTGAATTATAAGCATTGGAGTATATTTTGATTGTTTTGCATGTCGTTTGACTAGTTTCGGATCAATGGAAATTGGTTGAGGTGTTAGAGGGGTGTAGAAGCATGTTATGGAACTTCGGAGCGAGGTAAGTCTCCTGTCTAACTTTGTGAGGGAAAAACTACCCCGTAGGTGTGTATTTGTTATGTGCTACTTGTTGTAGGGGCCACGTAAGCACGAGGAGACGAGAGTCCGTACACCGCTAATATCATGTTATGTCCGGGTAGACTTAGGACTTTATCATGCAAAATTTGTATTATCTGAGTTCAACTTTTTAATTTAATTACCTAAGACTTATAAATGAAATGTGATTAGAGATCATGTTAGATCAAATCTCATTACCTTGAGTTGTTGGCAAGATATTCAAAAATTAGTAAAGGTCATGATTACTTTACGTTCCCGTTTTTATATTGCAAACACGTTGCCCATAATTCGATAAGTTTCTTCTCTTCCTGGGGATCGGGCCGAATGTCTCGGCAGTATATGTATATATGACATGCATCCATAGATCGGGTCATACGACATCAGCACTGTATGTACATGACTTTGGATCAGGCCGAATGACCTCGGCATAATTCGTGCATAAAATCGCTAGGAGTCCGAATAACCATGAGATTACCCTCTTAATTAAACTTGGAAATTACAAAATAAATTGAAGTCTGCCCAGGATTTTCCTCTTCGCGATCACAGAAGAACCATCGCGATCGCGAAGGAAAAAAAGTAATGCTGCCCAAATTTCCTCTACGTGTTCACGACCAAAGGGTCGCATTCGCGAAGCCTTCAGATCCTACTGCTTAACGTTCGCGGTATAAGCGCCGCATTCACGAAGGAGTAACGGCTCCAGGTCCCCCAGCTCCCCATCCTTCTATGGTTTCGCGACTCCCTGTCGCGTTCGCGAAGGGTAACCCATCTCCTTCTCCAAGTTCGTGACCTCTTTGTCGCATTCGTGATGAACATTTTCCAGCTGTCCAAATATTCTTTTTTTCGATCACGAAGCACGACACCAGCACCAGCAACCAACAACATCAAAACACTCAAATGTGGTCCGAAACTACCCCGAATCACACCCGAAGCACCCGGTACCCCGTCCAATCACACCAACAAGTCCCAGTACCTTATCCAAACTTATCCAAAGGCTCAAAACGCCAAGAATAATATCAAAAGAATGAATCGGCGATCAAAATCTTTCTTTCAACTTTCAAACATTCAAACTTCGACGAACGCATCCAAATCATACTTAAACATTCAGGAATGACGCCAAACTTCACGTACCAGCTATGAATCATGATACAAACCTATTCCAAGGCTCATAATTACAAACGGACACCGATAACTCCAAAGTCCACTCCATATCAAATATAGGAATTTCTAAAACCTTCAGAATGCCAATTTTCCACAATTAGCGCCGAAATGCTTCCGAATCACCCAATACATAACCTGAACATACTCCCAAGTCTGAAATTATCATACAAACCTATTGGAACCTTTAAATCCCAATTCCGAGGTCGTTTACTCAAAAGTCAAATCTTAGTCAATTCTTCTAACTTAAAGCTTCCGAATAGAGAAATTTCCTTCGGAATCAACTCCGAACTTCCCGAAATTTAATTCCGACCACACGTACAAGTCATATACATGAAGCGAAGCTACTCAAGGCCTCAAACCTCCAAACGATGTGCTAGAGCTCAAAATGATTGATCGGGTCGTTACACATTGATTGGGTTCAATCATCTTTATAATTTTTCAGTTTGTTTGAATAAGACGGCATATATTATTTGGGGAGTTTGTTTTTTGTGTTGTTCCTAGTTCATTAGATTTGCTCTGGTCTTTAGTTGTCCCTCAGCAAATGTTTGCCGTCATATTGACAACTATCTTTCTACCGCTTTATTTACCAATTTTATGATTAATTTTTACAAGCCTTGGTGGATTTGTGAATCAACCACGTCTGGAGTCCTCAACTATCTTTGAGCTCAAGATTATGCTTGAAAATAAATGGCGATTAGCTCAAACAGTACTAAAAGTTTTGTTGCATTAAATACTCAAGTATTCTCATGCTAAAGAACATGATGAGGTTTCAATCCTCTTTAAGACTGACAAGGCATATTATTGTGAATACTCATTAAATAAGCATTCTCAATAGCATATTTCACATTTTATCGATCATAATTTTGTGTTATTATCCCATAACAAGCTGATAAAAATATGTGTATGCAAGATGGCTCGAATATCAAGGTTGCTAATGTCCAAAGCGGTCAATGCGTGCCATAGGCTTGGGTCGTGACAAATATGGCATCAGAGCCGAATCTCCCTTAGTACCATGGTGAGACAAACCTCAGTGAGGACACGAAATCCCAAGGGGGGTGAATATGATGCCCTAACGGAGGGCAGGCTGATGAGGGCGAGTCAAGCAGGACTGGCAGGCTTCTAGGCTGCAAACTTGTGAAGAAATGGTGCACATGCCACCTGTCCCAATTTCCCTCTGTAGGATGTCGTGATGGAACCTAGTCTATAAGACTAGGTAGGCCTAACAATTATGCGGAATAATGGAAATATAAAACTGAAACTCAAATCTCAACATATAACATAAATCAAACTGCGTTTCAAAGTAGATACAACTCCAAAAACCCGATAGAAATAAGTCACAAGCTTCTAAGAGAAAATACGAAGTATCTTTATATAACAAAGTCTAAAGAGAATAAGGGAAACAACATAATAAGGATAGAGGAGGACTCCGAGGTCTGCGAACGCTGCCAGATATACCTTGAAGTCTCCACGTGTGGTCCAGCTCATTGGTATCTGGTTTGGTAGGAAGAACCTGGATCTACATAAAAAGATGTGCAGAAGTGTAGTATGAGTACACCATAACGGTACCCAGTAAGTGCCAAGACTAACCTCGGTAGATTAGTGATGAGGTCAGGTCAGGGCCCTACTGGAATAAAAGGAAAAGAAGCAGAAAATATAATAATACAATGAAATGACTTAGAGGTAAACAACAGGGGAGCTCCCGAGGTACCGCCTTGTAGTCCAAAAAGTAAATATGCAACAGGGTGATCTCCCGAAGTACCGCCTCGTAGTCCCAAAAGTAAATGCATGACAGGGGAATCTCCCGAGGTACCGCCTCGTAGTCCCGAAAGTAAATATGCAATAGGGGGATCTCCCGAGGTACCGCCTCGTAGTCTCAAAAGTAAATATGCAACTCATAAATTATGGAACAACGAATGTACGGCAAAGAATCCTACAGTTAAATACCGAATACAATAAGCAAGGAAATAGGAAATTCAACTAAGCATGTTGCACGGAATTTCAAGTAAAGGTTAAGACACGTAGACATGCGATACTAGACTAAACATGACAACTACATATGATAAGGCAACTCAATTAAGGAATTTAAAATAAATATACTCAGCAAGAACCGAAATTTCTACATTTAGCCTGTGTACCTACTCGTCACTTCGCGTACACGGTGCTCACATATCACAAATTGTTACAACAGTACCAAATCCTAAGGGAATTTCCCCCATACAAGGTTAGACAAGTCACTTACCTCAAATCTCGCTCAATCAGTCGATAAGAATGCCTTTCCCTCGACTTTTCGACTCCGATCAACTCGAATCTAGCCAAAACAATTACATACTATAAATATAACTACAAGGAACTAATTTAAATAATAAAATTATGACTTTAGCAAAGAATTGAAAAATCGCCCCAAAACGTCGACCCGAGCCCACGTCTCAGAATCGGATAAAAGTCACAAAATACTAACACCCATTTGACCACGAGTCCAACCATACTAATTTTACCAAAATCCGACACAAAGTCGTCACTCAAATCCCCAAATTAAACTCTCCAAATCCCTAGCCTCAAACTCCCAAATTCCACCTTAAATACACACAAACTAGGTGGAAAAATCAATGGGACACAAGATTATTAACCAGGAATGAATACAAGAGACTTACCTGAAGAAATCCCTCGAAAATGCTCTCAACAATCGCCAAGACCCGCGCTCAAAATGTTTAAAATGAAGCAAAATCGCGAACCCTTGTATTTAAGTGTTCTGTCCAGCACTTCCGCTTCTGCAGAAATTTAGTCGCGTCTGTGGCATCGCAGAAGCGACAACATACCCGCTTCTGCGGTTTCCCTCGCTCATGCGTGCTCTTTATCCGCTCTTGTGGACTCGCATCTGCGGGCCTCCTATCTGCTTCTGTGGTCCCAGCTTTCTTGCCAATTGCTACTTCTACAGTTCAAAGCCCACTTATGCAGGTGCGCATCCACGCAAACTCGTCCGCTACTGCGGACAAGTCCCCCAAGCACTCGTCCGCTTCTGCGATCACTCTTCCACAGAAGCGACTCCGCTTCTGCGGCCTTCACGCCGCACCTGCGATTGCAAGCTATTTCTTCTAGCCCCGCATCTGTGCCCAGATGCTCTCTTCTGCGAGCTTGCACATGTGGTCAATCTTGCGCAGGTGTGATTACACCAGAACTGATGCACTTCAGCCATTCTCCCAAGTCCAAATTGATCCGTTAACCATCCTGAAATCAGCCGAGGCCCCTGGGACCTCGACCAAATATACCAACTAGTCATAATACATCATACGAACTTAGTCGAGCCTTTAAATCACATCAAACAACGCTAAAAATACGAATTGTGCATCGATTCAAGCCTAATGAACTTTAAAACTCCAAACTTCTACATCCGATGCTGAAACCTATCAAATCAAGTGCGATTGATCTCCAATTTTGCACACAAGTCATAATTGACATTACGGACCTACTCCAACTTCCAGAATTAGAATCTAACCCCGATAGCAAATAGTCCACTTTCGGTCAAACTTCCCAAAAATCATCAAATTTTCTAGCTTTTGCCAAATGACGCTATAATGACCTACGAACCTCCAATTCAACATCTGAACACGCTCCTAAGACCAAAATCACCCTACGGAGCTATTAGAACCACCAAAACTCTATTCCGGAGTCGTCTTCATGCAATTCAACCTATGACTTAAACTTTTATTTTAGGGACTATGTGTTCCATTACACTCCGAAACCAAAAATAAATCTTTCTGGCAACTTGCGTAGCCACAAAATGAAGTAGAGGGAGCAATAAATAGGGGTTCGGGGCTAATACTCTCAAAACGACTGGCCGGGTCATTACATCCTCCCCCTCTTAAAATAAACGTTCGTCCTCGAACGAGTATAGAGACATACCTGAACTAGTGAAAATAGGAGGATAATTGATGCACATATCATGCTCGGTGTCCCAAGTCGCCTCCTCAACCGGATGACCCCTCCATTGCATCTTCACTGACGCGATGTTCATTGATCTCAACTTTTGGACCTGCCTGTCCAAAATGGCCACTGGCTCCTCATCATAAGATAGGTCCTTGTCTAACTGGATTTAGCTGAGGTCTAGCACATAAGACGGATCGTCGTGATACTTATGGAGCATGGAAACATGGAATACTAGATGAACTGCAGAGAGAGTAGGCGGCAGTGCAAGTCTTTAAACCACCTCCCAAACCCTCTCAAGAATCTCAAAAGGCCCGATATACCTAGGTCTCAACTTGCCCTTCTTTACGAACCTCATAACACCCTTCATGGGCGAAACCCGGAGCAAGACCCGCTCTTCAACCATGAATGCAACGTCCCAAACCTTCCAATCCGTATAACTCTTCTGCTTGGACTGGGTTGTACGAAGTCGATCCTAAATCATTTAACCTTTTCCAAAGCATCCTGGACCAAGTATGTACCAAATAGCCTAGCCTCTCCCAGCTCGAACCAACCCATCGGAGACCGGCACCGCCTACCATACAAAGCCTTAAACGGTGCCATCTGCATGCTCGACTGATAACTGTTGTTGTAGGCAAACTCCGCAAGTGGCAAGAACTGATCCCAAGCACCCCCAAAGTCCATCACACATGCACGAAGCATATCCTCTAATATATGAATAGTGCCCTCGGACTGTCCGTCCGTCTGAGGGTGAAATGTTGTACTCAGCTCCACCCGAGTACACAACTCTCGCTGTACGGCTCTCCATAATCGTGATGTAAACTGCGTACCCCGGTCAGAGATGATAGATCCTGGCATACAATGAAGCCTGACAATCTCGATAATGTAAACCTGAGCCAACTGCTCTGAAGAATAAGTTGTAACCATAGGAATGAAATGAGCTAACTTGGTCAATCTATCCACAATCACCCAAACTACATCGAACTTCCTCTCAGTCTGTGGGAGCCCAACAATGAAATTCATAGTGATTTGCTCCTATTTCCACTCTGGAATCTCTAACTTCTGAAGCAATCCACCTGGTCATTGATGCTCATACTTCACACGCTGACAATGTAGGCACCAAGCTACATACTTTACTATGTCCTTCTTTATCTGCCTCCAGCAATAGTGCTGCGTCAAGTCCTGATACATATTCACTACACTAGGATGAATGGAGTACCTCGAACAGTGAGTCTCCTGGAGAATCAACTCACACAAACCATCTACATTGGGCACACATAGCCTACCCTGCATCCGTAATACACTGTCATCTCCAATAGTGACTTCCTTGGCATCGCCGTGCTGAACCGTGTCCTTAAGGACAAGCAGATAGGGGTCATCATACTGACATTCTCTGATACGATCATAAAGAGAAGATTGAGAAACCACACAAGCCAAAACTCAGTGCGGCTCATAAATGTAACACCCCGAAAAATTTCGAACTACGTAAGTGTAAAGCCCGATAAAATTTGCAAAGAAAATAATATTTCATGGTGCCAGACTTTTTGGGTTGAACAATGCACCGGAAAGTAAAGGAAAATTTTTGGCAAAAAAGCGCGTTTATGCAGTCCATTATAAGACCTCATAATCACTCTGCGGGCCACATAATGGCCGCAGAAGTGAGCAGGAGAGGGCCATTCTAGAAGCAGCTATGCGTTCGACTATGCGACCGCATAACTATTATGTGGTGCATTATGTGACCGCATAACAGTTATGCGGACCGTATACACAGACAGATTTTTGATCATTTTTGTCAGCAATTATGCGACCGATATGTGGTCGCATATGCGACTGCAGGACCGTTCCGGAGCTCCATTTCTGGGTTTTTAAAACCCGACTCTATTTCGTTAAATACACTGTTTGGGTCATTTTTGAACTATAATCTGACATTTTAGAGTGAGAGAGAGTGCCCTAGAGTGAGAAGGTATTCTTTAATTCTTGCTCAAGTTTTGGAAGATTAAGAAGGGAAGCTCACTAGGTATTCATCCTACAGATAAGATTCTACACCCTAAACCCTAATTTTGAAATTTTCTAATAATGGGTAATTAGCAAGATACATTTTGGGCATGAGAGGTGTTTATTTTACATGTATGTGTTATCAAAGGGTGTAGGAAGATTGTTGAGCTAAGAATGATAAAGATTGGGTTGTGGGATGATAGAATCCTCCATAAAAGGGCCTTGAAACCTTAATGCATACAGTGTTTGATAAAATACTCAAATGAGCTAGAACCATAATCATCTTCCTAATTTTAGTTCAATTTGTTATATTTCTAAAATAGATTGAAGTTGCTAAGAATTCCGGAACGTTTTAGAGTTTAAGGAAGCTCAATTGAGGTATGTTGGCTAAACTCTTCTCTTAGAATTGAATCCCACGATATTCATGTAAATTATGAAACTCCCGAGTGATTCATTATGAAATTGGCTATCCCGAGTAAGATTGGATTGAGAGATATATGTTCAACAAGCATCCCAAATGCTCTATTCATATTATGTTACCAATTGAGGATGTGTTAAAATATGGGTTGTGCATTAATAATATTTCGACTTTAAGTCAAGTTCAAATGAAGGTTATTATATCAAATTTTGTGAAATGTCTCTATGTGCATTAGACTCTAAATTGCTCACATGTGTACTACACACTTTGATTTGAATTGTGTTTGTTGTTGATGGTGAGGATGATATTTGAAATTGATAAGGTGAGCACGAAATACTGAATATGGCCAATGTGCCAAGAATGATGTTATAATTATGGCCACTAGTGCCAATGAAATGAAAAGATGTGAAAGTATCATGAAATGTGATGATAGATATAAAAAGTTTGATGTCTCAAATAAGACAGCCTAGCCGATTGGGTCGTGATCGGACACCATGCGATACACATAGTGGTGATTGTGCTGGAAATTGTAATTGAAATTATGATTGTGGTCGATGTCCCTGATGGATAGCCTAGCCGATCGGGTCGTGATCGGACTCCGTGTTAAAGACGGTGGTATTGATATTGAGAGTAATTGTGATTGATGTCTCTAATGAGATAGTCTAGCCGATCAGGTCGTGATCGGACTCCGTACTGAGAATACGGTGGTACTGGTATTGTGGGCAATGGTATATCGATACTAAAAATCTCTCAATGTGAGATATGGAAATTGATTTAAACACTGTCTTGATCCTAAATTGAGGTTTGATGTTGAGTAAGGCTTTCATTGATATTATGATAATCTTGTTTGTATTTGTTTTTGTCATTCTATTGAGATGGTTTTTAGTTATACATACCAGTGCTATGCGACGGTACTAACGTCCCTTTTGCCGGGGGTGCTGCACCGTTCAATGGATGCAGGTGGTTCCACAGCAGGAGATGTTGATCAGTAATAGCAGTGCACCTTCTTCCCAGCTGACTTGGTGAGCCCCACTTCATTCCGGGGTCATGAATCTTTTGTACTTTGTGTATTCTGTTTGAGGTATAGCCGGGGCCTTGTTGCCGGCATTATCATTGTACTTTTTTTTATCTATAGAGGCTCCGTAGATATAGTGTGGGCTGTGTATTTGTAACACCCCGGAAAATTTTGAAATATTTTAGTGTAAAGCCCCGTAATTTTCACAAATGAATTCAAGGTTTTGTGGTGCCGGAGTAGGCTTACGTGTTTGGGTTGAACAATGCACCGAAAAGTAAAGGAAAATATTTGGCGAAAAAGTGCGTTTATGCAGCCCATTATGCGGCCGCATAATCACTCGGCGGATCGCATAATGGCCGCAGAGTGAAGCAGTAAGTTTGGCCAACTTGAGGTCCGTTTTGCGGTCGATTATGTGACCGCATAATCGATATGCGGACCACATATCAATCGCATAATCCCTCTTGGGTTTTGGCGGAGGGAGTTCTGCGGTGCATTATGCGACCGCAGAACGAGTATGCGGACCGCATACTGGTCGCATACCTGGGCTGAAAGTCCAGGCCCCTAAGGGCCATTTCTGTGGTCACTTTGCGGACCGCATAACCATTATGCGGTCGCATATGCGACCGCAAACCTGTGTCGGGGCACCCATTTTCATAATTTAAAACCCGACCCCCATTCCGTTAAAACACCCCTTTAGTCTATTTTGAAGCTCATTTCTGATATTTCTAGTGTGAGAGAAAGAGAGGGTTCTAGAGGGAGGGCCTAATTTTCATCAATTGATCTTCAATCATCACTCAAAGCCTTGGAAATATTCAAGTAGAGCACCAAAATTCTTCACCCTAAAAGATAAGGCTTCATCACCCCAGCTCTTAATTTCAAACATAGCTATAACGGGGTATTAGTGTTATACTTCATGGGTATGAGGATGGTTCATCTTGCATGAATGTGATAAAGAGTGTGGGAAAAATAAAAAGTGAACTAGAACCATGAACGTTTTCCTAATTTTGGGTTCAATTTTTATATTGCTAAAATAGATTGAGGTTGCTAAGGGTTCCGGAAAATTGTAGAGTTTAAAGAAGCACAATTGAGGTATGTTGGCTAAACTTTCTCTCTTGGAATTGAATTCCATAATGTTTCTGTAAGTTTCAAAGTGTGGGTTACGTATTAAAAGGTTATGGCTTAGAGTCGTGTTTCAATGAAAGATAGAATTATCTAAAAGCTTTTGTACTAAATTCATGCACATTAGTGGCTACTTTAACTAATGCTT
>AWOL01S0014705.1:0-33963 GCA_000715115.1 Nicotiana otophora
ATGATTCCACGCACAAGAAAATTTTCCAAGTCCGCTAACCATGGCACATCTTTCATTGAAATTTCCAAAAGTTGCTCTTCGGGAAAGGACTCATTTATTTCAAGTCCATCATGTGGACTCCCCTCCTCCTCCAAACGAGACAAGTGGTCCACCACTTCGTTGTCACTACCTTTCCTATCTTGGATGTCAACATGAAATTCTTGCCACAAGAGTACCCATCTCATCAACCGAGCTTTGGAGTCCTTTTTGCTCATAAGCTAATGAAGCGCCACATGGTCCGTGTGGACAATAACTTTGGTACCCATCATGTACGGGCGCAATTTCTCAATTTCAAATAGAATAATGATATAGTTGACTTGGGAACTCTTCATGGTCTTACTAGCATAGTAGACCAAATGGAAAATCTTATTGATACGTTGCCCCAAATTAGCCCTCACCGCTACGTCACTTGCATCACACATGAGTTCAAAAGGCACACTCCAATTTCGAGCGGTGATGATGGAAGTAGTTGTAAACTTGAGCTTTAACAATTTAAAAGCTCTCACACAATCATCATTGAAATTGAACTTGGCATATTTCTCAAAGAGCTTGCACAATGGGTTCACCACTTTAGAGAAATCATTGATAAAGCGTCGGTAAAAACCCGCATGTCCTAGGAACTTCGCACACCCTTCACCGCAGTTGGGGGTGGAAGATAAGGAATCACCCGAATCTTTGCCTTGTCAACTTCACTTCCATTCCTTGAGCTTTTATGGCCAAGGAAAATACCTTCGTCAACCATGAGGAAGACAATGATGAGTACCAAGTTGGTTTCATCACATCTAGCGAACACTTTGTCCAAATTAGCAAGACAATCATCAAAAGAATCCCCAACCACCGAGAAGTCATCCATGAAACCTTAAAGTTAGTCCTCCACCATGTCCATGAAAATAGCCATCATACACCGCTGAAATGTCATCAATGCATTGTACAAACCAAATGGCCTCCACATGAAAGAAAAAGTACCATAGGGACATGTAAATATTATTTTCTTTTGATCTTCCAGAGCAATGATAATTTGGTTGTAGCCCGAGTACCCATCTAGAAAGTAGTATAAAGCACGACCAGCCAATCTATAGAGCATTTGATATAAGAAAGGAAATGGAAAGTTATCCTTCCTTGTTACTTTGTTGAGCTTGCAATTATACATACACACCCTCCATCCGGTCACCGTTCTTATAGGCATCAATTCATTCTTATTATTGGTAACCACCGTCATGCCCCCTTCTTTGCGACACATCGAACAGGAGAGGTCCATGAACTATCGGAGATAGGGTAGAAAACCCCGGCATCCAATCACCTTATAATCTCTCTCTTGACAACTTCTTAAGTAGCCTCATTGAGTCTTCTTTGATGTATAATGGATGGTATAGGGCCATCCTCCAACTTTATCTTATGCATGCAAAAGGTGGGGTTTATACCCCAATATCCACCAAGGTCCACCCAATAGACTTCTTCCTCTTTTGTAACACTGCCAATGTGGAATCTACCTGCATGTTAGTCAAACAAGAGCAAAGAATAATCGGTAAAGTAGAACAAGGGCCAAAAAATTCATACTAAAGGTGTGGAGGCAATGGCTACAACTCCAAGCTAGGTGGCTCTTCAATAGAAGGCTTTGTAGGAAGAGTCTTCCTATTTTCAAGATCCAAAGACTATTTTCGGGGTGCATAGTTGTATGACAATATTCCTTTTAAAGAGTTCACACATTACATGAAACCATCCATCTCGTCATCATAAAAGTTGAGCAAGACATCCTCCAACATATCACCAGCATTGATAGTATCACTTGTAACATCAACAATAACATCAGTCACCAAATCCACAAGAGAACACACCTCATTGCTATTTGGTTTCCGCATGGACATACACACATGGAATACAACTTTTTCATCACCAACCTGGAATGTGAGTTCTCTGGCTTCAACAGCACAAAGAGCCTTACATGTAGCAAGGAAAAGTCTTCCAAGAATAATTGTCACTTCTGTCACGACCCACACCGATGGGCTATGACAAATGCCCAAGTCCTACCTGTCGAACATCCCTAAACATACGTTAAGAAATAAACATGAATTAATGGTAGGTCATGAATAACATCTGTCAATAAACTGCTGAATAATGTGCATAACATACGTGAGGAAAACATGTCCAAAAGACATATATATGCAGAATATGGTAGGGCGAACCGACAAGGCTGCTATAGACAACTATATATCCAAAATTTGAAGCCCAGAAGGCCACATACTATCCAACTATACATGACTGTCTACAAACCTCTAATAGAGTGTACAATTGTATAAAGGACAGGACTGGGCCCCATCGTACCCATATCTACATATCAAAATAGCGTAACAAAACTAGTAACAACTTCGGATCAAGTGGAGCACACCAACTCTTGTTGATCAAAGATCCTAAAGAGGGGGACCGTCAACCTATCTACCTGCACCTGCGGGCATGAAACGCAGCATCCCCAAGCAAAGGGACATCAGTACAAATAAAGTACTGAGTATGTAAGGCATGGAAATCAGTACATAAAGGCATAGATGAAACATGGAGTAAAGAATTCCACCTGTGAGTCAAAATAACTTTGTAAATCATGAAATATTTATAATGTCATGCACGTGCGTATAAATGTCGTATCATGCATAGGTATAGGTGTACATAACATCATCAAGCCTCTGAGGGCATCCCATCATATCATCTCGGCCACAGTGGGCAAAATCATCAACATATACCAGTTGATCAGGTGGTGGTGCGTATATAACGCCATAACCTTTTCCCATATACATATAATATACATGTAAGCACCCTCCACTTCCAACCAAGAGGTTGTGAGTTCGAGTCACCCCAAGAGCAAGGTGGGGAGTTCTTGGAGGGAAGGATGCCGAGGGTCATTTGGAAACAGCCTCTTTACCCCAGGGTAGGGGTAAGGTCTACGTACACACTACCCTCCCCAGACCCCACTAGTGGGATTATACTGGGTTGTTGTTGTTGTTGTTGTTGTATATAATATACATGTATATAACATCATCTGGTCATGGGTCAATGTACATGTATAAATGAATGAAATGCATAAGAAGTACGATAATAAGATTTCTCGGAATGTCATAAGATCAATATGTCTTTCGGATAAACTTTATCAACTACATATTTTTCTGAGACCCATGAATAGGAGATATTATAATAATTCACATGGGGAATAAAAATATATGCACCCCTAGTACTTCTATGAATAGAGTCATTTATAAAAGCTATGCGTTTGCTCGTTTCGTTTGTATCATATGAATCATGCCAAAAGGAGAGAAGGGATAGCCTTAAAATACCTGAGCTGATTCTCTTGACAATCCATTTAACACCCGTTAATCGTGATGAAACACATAACGGCGAGATCAAAATAGGGAAAAATCCGTATGATATTCTTGAGAAAGATTGCACGGTACTCCCTTAGAATTGCAATTCTTATGTTGCTAAGTAGTCTTTTATGAATTTTGTAGCAAATCACGTTGCTATTATTTTGTATGAGTTTGCTGGAGCAATTTACATTGCTATGAAGATTAGATATATATCTCTTTCTGAATTTTGAGATATCTTTACCTTAGTGGGTGTGGGGCCCAATTAGGTGATGACTTAGCCAAACGTCCCTCTAAATGTGCCACTTTGTAATGTAAGTAAAGAGTCACAAATGGGGCATAAGTTGCTGCCACGTTTGGGGGGGGGGGGTTTCTCACCAATAATTATCCATCCATTTCCTTAATTAACTTGTTAATCCCCCACTAATCCAATAATTAACCAATTATCCATATAATTAAGAATTATCCAAAATTACTTAAAATACTACTCGCTTTTAACATACCTTATACACCTTACTAGCATTTTCATATGGTACCTTGTATGGCACTAGTCCATAAATACCGGGTATTATAGCTCAGACCGTATTTTATCCCAAATTGACAACCTTCAACGAAACTCATTTTCTTTGATTCGTTTACCCTTTAACTTTCATGGTACTTACTTATCGCCTGTTATAAATGGCACAAATGCTTATAACCTCAAAAATAATCTCATTCCCGAGTGTACGTCAATTAACTTATGACGAAACATTAACGTACGAAAACAGGAAATGTAAAAACTTCATAATCAACTCACAATCTTGAATGACAAAGTCCGCCAGAAGAATGAATTTATCATCCCGGATCAAAATATCTTCAATCACACCCAACGGCCTTTTCATGCTACGATTAGCCATTTGCAATATCATACAAGTGGGTATTGGTTGTCCAATCCACAAAGTCTTGAAAATTGAATAAGGCATCAAATTTGTACATTCTCCAAGATCACAAAGAGCTTTACCAAACTCGGTACTTCCAATTGTACAAATAATCGTGAAAGCACCGGGATCCTCCAACTTTGGAGCCATTGAATGAACAATAGCTCTCACTTGATGAGTATCACAAAACTCATCGACCACTTCTTTGTCACAAAATCTTTCATCCAATTTGCATAACTGGGCATTTGTTCCAAACCTTCTACCAATGACACATTGATTGAAAGACTTATCATCATTTGAATGAACTTCTTGAATTGATTCTCACAATTTTACTTGGCTAGTCGTTGATGGTATGGAGGTGGAGGATTAGGCAATGGTGCCCTTGACTTTTGCATTGCTAGATCTGGTATATTAATGATGTGTTCCCTAGACGGGTTCACCTCCTCTTGAGTCTCTTCCACACTATCATATATATCAAATCTAACTTCCTCATTTGGTTGAGCAACATTGTTCGGGATCTATTCTTCTTGCATTACATTATCATCATCAGCAAATCACCTTCCACTTGAGGTGGGTGCATTCCCGCCTCATCCATTTTGTGATAACTGCCATAGCATGCCCCAAACTGGTATCATTCTTTGGGTTTACCACCGTGTCACTTGTTAGTGCACCCTTAGGTCAAGAATTTAGAGCTTGAGAGATTTTCCCCATTGAACTTCTAGATTGCGGATTGATGTGTTGTGTGAGGTAAGTTTGGTATCCGAGTGGACATTCTTTTGGTGGGTTGCTCAGTTGTTGATACATTGGGGGCCTTTGTAAACCCGGCCCCCAGCGGCCTTGATTGTTACCCCAATCACGTTGGTTGTTGCCTCCCCAATTTCCTTGGTTGTTTCCACTACAGTTTCCTTGATTGTTGTTGTTATGCCAATTCCCTTGATTGTTAGAACTCCAATTGCCATGATTGTTTTTTTGTCACCATTGTTGTTGGTTTGGGCCTTGGATATTGTTTCTTTTCCCTTGAAAATTGCTGAGATATTGCACCTCCTCCTCTTTCTCATTATAAAAATCATCTTGAACAAAACCTCCATCACCTTGAATATAGTTGTCCACTCGGGTTTTCATTTGTGGACCGTTAGTCCTCTTCTTGTTCACCATAACATTCACTCTCTCCATAGCATGAACTTTATTAGATTTAGTTGAGCCTTTACTAGTTGAGTCATCGTAGAGGTCATTTCGGCAATGACTTGCCCATGCTCTTGCAATTATCTGTGGAGGTGGATCATATTCGGATCACCTTGTGGGACATTGGTACGGGATTGCCAAACCGATGACGTCTTCTCCATCTCATCTAGAATGTCACATGTCTCCGCATAAGGCCTAGTCATAATGTTCCCAGCGGTTAGTTCATTCACTACACATTGATTGGTTGTGTTAATACCACGATAAAAGGTTTGTTGCAACATGTTTTCCGTAATATCATTGATGGTACATTCCTTGACTATTGTTCCATAGCGCTCCCAAATTTTAGTATAGTGGTTCATTCGGCTCTTATTCGAATGCCAAGATCTCATCTAGAAGTGTAGCCATGTTCCTCGGAGAGAAACACTTAGCAATGAACTTGGCCGCCAACTCATCCCATATGTGAATTGAATGGTTCAGCAAATGTTCCAACCAATCTAAAGATTTCCCCCATAGAGAGAAGGGAAAAATCCTTAGCCTCAATGCATCCTCAGAAACATTAGTTTGCTTGCTCCCCCAACATGTATCCAGAAAGCCTTTCAACAGTTTGTAAGCATTTTGAGTTGGAGCATCGGTAAGGAAACCATGTTTCTCAAGCAAAGTGAGCATCACATTGGTGATTTGAAATATGCCCGGCCTAATACTGGGAGGGACTATTGCACTAGCATAACCTTCGTTGGGAAATATATATGGCATGGAGATGCTTGTGGTGGCTATGGTGGAGACGGGGGTGGAACGGGCATGTTGTCTTGTGGTCCCCAGCCTCTTTGTTGTGGCACTTGATATACCTCATCTAGTTGTTCCTACTCGCCATCCAAGTACCCCAAAGGCATATTTCCGAGCTCATTGTTTGCCATGATTGCACGTAAGATTTCTTAAAAACGTTCGTAACACGGAAGAGAAAGAAGATATGCCAAAAACACACTCAAATATATAGCTAACAACGTTTAAGCTCCCCGGCAACGGCGCCAAAAATTGATCCACTCCCAATCCATACTCAACAATGAGTGGAAGAGATCATTGGAAGAATAGTACCCAACTATGAGTCGGGGTCTATTTTCTCAGGGAGCTAAAATGGGTGTTGGAGTATACTTGATGCGTGAAGACGAAACAACTTAAATACACTTCCAATCAAGCTGGTTTTGCTAATTTCGTTTATAAACTACTATATCAATGATCAACTAGAGAAAAAAAATTAGACATTGACTAATTGTTTTTGGTTGTTATCAAATAGGCAAAAAGGCCTAGGGATGTAACCTTTGCCTAGGTGTTCGCCTAATGGGTTTATTATGTTAACACTTGTTTTAGTAATTGGGTTGTATTATAGCTCTCAACTCTAAGTTACCCACTCAATATCTCTCAGCCATAGAGTGATTTTGCTCAATTTGAATTTCTCAAGCCCAAAAGAGTATCAAGCTAAATAGTTGATATGAGCTCATGTCGGGTTTTCCCTATCTCTTGTTCAAACCCTTTATTTAGGATATTCAAATACTTAACTAGCCCAATTTCTTGTTAGCCAAGCTTTCTTGGACTAGGTCCCTCTTTCTCAATTAAAGACCAAGTCAAAAAGGTATGAATAAATATTTGCAACCATTAACTCTAAAATTAAAGTATGAACAAGGCTAAATAACAAACACCCAATCATAAACAAGCACTAAATTAGATACCCATAAGGTTTACACACTAGGGTTCGGTTGCAACCATTAAATTTAATTATATCTGCGGTCCGCACATTGCTTAAGTCTGCAGGTTGAGAGTGCTGCCGCACAATTTGATTTGCAGCCGCACTTTAGCTTCTGCGATCGCACAAATCATGTGCGGTCTGCACTTCTGGAAAGGCTTCAGTCTTGGTCATTTTACACACTCTCTGAACTTTTTGATTCTTGTCAGTGCGACCATGTTCTGCGGCCGCACAAATTGTGTGCGGTCACACTTCTCTTCAATCTTTTCTGGGCTTCTACATAAGATCTGCAGCCGCAGAGAGAATTTTGCAGTCAGCACTTTCTTTTACGGCCGTAGAAATACTTATGCAGATTGCACTTCTGGTATGTTGCGCTCTTTCTTGCCTTGTGAGCCGAAACACTCCTTTTTTAGTTGGATTTATTCATTAGAGTCAAAATTTCCAATATTCCTGCAATTTGCACACTTTCATTAGTTTTGAGAAACAAAATCAACATTTTCGGACTAACACTAAAGCATGAAGGTACTAAAGTGGTCAAAATCCACACTTATCAATATACCACAAGTAGGAAGACCATAACAAGGGCGCAATCAACCATTCAACACCAAGGGCCATCTTGCTCGAATTCCGCTATAATGCCCAAATAGAACCACATCATGTGTGTAAATAGTCAACAGTCTCACAAATCATTGTAGCATAAGAGAGTAATAAATGGAAAATATATGAAAAAGTATAAGATCAACTCTAGCATATGACACTCCCTCAATAGTAACTGTGCTGAGTACACAAAGCCAACCCGATGTAGAACACACATTCGCATTAGACCTACCAATGGCCTCAAAATCAATTTCGATACGCATGAAATCGGTAAAGAACCTCGGAAAAGTCCGCATTAACTTATCCATAACACATTCACTCAGCTGGTAACCTCTCAACATACCGTCACCATCTCCAACCAACGAACAATCTGCCTTTGAGAACCCTTATAGTCTTTAAATCCCTAGAATACATGAATATCCACGTCTGATCCCAAGTCCACCACTCAAATGAACGATACATCCCTCATACACAATCACCTCATAATAAATATTTCCATAATTCTTCCTTGTCACATAGCAAAATCTGAACATCAGTAGTCAACCAACAACCAGGTGATTACCGTAATACCAGTTAAGCACCTGCAAGTCAAACACAATGCGCCTTCTGAAATATGCACCAGTATCAGGTAATACATACAGTGCCAATATCCTACTAAATGTCTGAAACCATCAATGCTATCTAAAACTCCTGACCTTCAATTCAAAGCTGAACCGCAACCTCGTACATGCAAACATTAATCCCACGTGTCTCACCGCATCTATCATGCCAACATAAGAAAAATATGAGAACCCCATTATCATCCCGGAATTATAAGCCAGACACATATTCTATCAGTCAGAAACCTTCCACTTGACCCCATCCAAGAAACAATCACAACACCCAACATATTCCTTATCGCTATGGAAAACATCCACCCCAAGCCGCAGTTGAACTCATTGGGAGCTCTTCGAAACCCATTAGCACAAAACCAAGCCATCGGAGCTGATGAAATCTATGACTATGCCAACTCGAATCACTACCAAGCTGACCCTATTTTTTTAATTCTCCTCGACGTGCCTTCAAGTTAACACTTCTTGTTGCCAGTACACTACGATCCATAACCAAAGCTTATCACATGAGATCCTAGCATAAATCCACGTCATCCTAAATCCCATAAGACACTGTATTCCCTCTCAAGAATCCAATAATACCAGAACCAAAGTGCCAACACCAAAGAGACCTTTTGTGAATCTGAAGTTGTTTCATTAACCTCTGAACTGCTGAAATGTAGAATCATTAATGATACATAAATATTAAACTGATTAGAATTTCTTTTAAAGTCATCAACTCTGCTGTAATCTCAAATGCACTGCCAATACGAGCCGAACAACTTGTGCTCAATCAACATCCAAATACCTCATGATTAAGCCCCATCTTACAAAACCATGTGAATTCCTTCTCTGTGCATACTATATCAACCACGAATAAAAAACTCGAATCATTCCAACATTTCCAATATGACCACAAAGTATAGCACATCATGCATCTAGCAATTTCCTCATTCGAGTCATCCTCGAAATAAACCTCTGCAAGTCATAACTGATCCATAAGTATGCCTCAGACCAAAACTAACATAACACATGACCATGCAACTAATCATCGACAACAGACTCCCCTACTTGGCTCGAAGCCACAAAACTTAACAATCGATAACCCACAATGCTCTTACTCCGTAACTGCCATAGAGTTTACGAGTATTTTTATATTTTCCTTTGCATCTAGGCAATTGTTTGTGAATAAATCCCAATGCCAGGGTGTAACACCCCGGAAAGTTTTTTTGAAGTACTTAAGTGGTAAGCCTGGTAAATTTTGCAAAGAAAATAATGTTTCATGGTGTAGGACTAGGCTCGGACTTTTTGGGTTGAACAATGCACCGGAAAGTAAAGAAAAATTTATTACGAAAAAGTGCATTTATGCGGTCCATTATGCGACCGTAGAATCACTCTGCGAACCGCATAATGGCCGCAAAGTCAGGCAGTTATTGGGCCAATTGGAAGCAATTATGCGGTTGACTATGAGACAACATAACTATTATGCGGTGCATTATGCGATCGGATAAAGGTTATGCAGACCACATAGTGACCGCTTACACAGATATTTATTTTGGCTATTTTGTAACCAACTGTGCGACCGATATGCTGTCCGTATATCGGTTATGAGATTGCATATGCGACCGCATACCTTGTTCCGGAGCTCCATTTGTGGGTTTTTAAAACCCACCCTATTTCGTTAAATACACTCTTTGGAGTCAATTTTGAGCTATTATCTGATGTTTTAGAGTGAGAGAGGGTGCCCTAGAGTAAGAAGGTGTTCTCCAACATTTGTCCTTCAATTCTTGCCCATGTTTTGGAAGATTAAGAAGGGACAACTCACTAGGTCTTCATCCTAGAGGTAAGATTCAACACCCTAACCCTCACTTTCAAATTTTGTGTAGAATTTGATAATTAGCAAGATCATTTCTGGGCAGTAGGGTTGTTTATTTACATGCATGTGATATCTAGGGGTGTGGGAAAATGTTTGAACTAGGAGTGGTAAATACTGAGTTGTGGGATGATGGAATTCTCCATAAAAGGTGCCTTGAAACCTTAATGCACACCAAGTGTTTGATAAAATGCTCAAATGCGCTAGAACCATAATCATCTTTCTAATTTTGGTTCAATTTGTTATATTTCTAAAATATATTGAAGTTGCTAAGAATTCCGGAACATTTAGAGTGTAAGGAAGCTCAAGTAAGGTATGTTGGCTAAACTCTTCTTTAAGAATTGGAAATTCCAATATCCTTGTAAGTTACGAGATGTTGATTATAAATGGAGTATTCCGATAAGTTTTGTGGTGAAGATATATGTTCAATTCATATTTCAAATGTTGTTATCATATTGCATTATAAATTGAGGATGTGTCCCAAACTATGGATTATGTACCACATGTTATAATTTCTAGTCGTGATTTATGTGAAAGTTATTATGCCAAGTTGTGTAGAGATTGTGATTGTGATACACCTCCACCCGCATACATTGGGGTGAGGCGGCTTGACCGCTTTGTGTGGGTATTATGGTATAGAGATTGTGATTGTGATACACCTCCACCCGCATATATATATTGGGGTGAGACGTCATGACCGCTTTGTGTAGGGATTATGATATTGTGGGACTGCACCTCCACCCGCTTACATTGGGGTGAGGCGGTACGACCGCTTTGTGTATGGTTTTGGTATTGTGTGGCACCACCACCCACATACATTGGGGTAAGGCGGCATAGCCGCTTTGTGTTGGTATTGGTGTCGTTGATGCATTTCCACCTGCATACACTGGGGTGAGCCGGCATAGCCGCTTTGTGCAAGTTCTTGGTACTATGGTTATACATCCACCCACATACATTGAGGTGAGGCGGCAGGGCAGCTTGGTTTGAGTTGTGGCATTGTACGTACACCTCCACCTGCCTACATTGAATGAGGCGGAGAGGCCTCTTTGTGTGAGGATGGTTATAAAGGATCTTATCTTAAATCCTATAAATGTTGTTGATATCTTTTAATAAGCTTGCTATGGCTGAGACAGTTATCTATATTATTCTATTGTCGCACTAGTTCATCATAATTATATTGTATTTCTAAATTCTTAAATTGGTGTTTAGTTTTCATAATAGTACTACTCGACTTTACTAACATCCCTTTTGCTGGGGGCGCTGCAGCTTTAAATTGATGAAGGTGGTTCTACAGCAGGAGACATTGCTCAGTGATAGCAGTACACCTTCTTCCCAGCTGACTTGGAGAGTCCCACTTCATCCCGGGGTCATGTACTACAGAAGGTGAAACAGTTCCTCCAACTGATGTTTCAGTTCCATCTCCAGCTCCAACTTCTGATTTTGGTGTGTCTGATATTGATATTATGGGAGCTATACAAATGTTGATACAGATAGTGGCTTCTCAGGCCCAGAGATCGAGTGTTGGGCCTACTCCTTCCAGTCATCCAGGAGAATCCTCTAGTTCCTTGGTGAACAAGTTTCTTCAGTTAGATCCTCTAGTATTTACGGGTACTGTTCCCGAGGAGGACCCCCAGGATTTCGTTGATGAGATGCACAAAACTCTCTAGGTTATGCATGCCACAGAGACGGAGGGAGTAGAGTTGGCCTCTTACCACCTGAAGGGGGTGGCCTATTATTGGTTTGAGTTGTGGGAGGAATCCCGTGAGGAGGAACGCCCTCCGGCAAGGTGGGGTGAGTTCACAGATGCCTTTATGGATCATTTCTTGCCTGCCAAAACTAAGGCAGCTCGTGCAGGTGAGTTTGAAAACCAGAAGCAGGGTACTATGAATGTGTGGGAGTACCATCTGGAGTTTGCGCACCTGTCCAAGTAGGCTATTCACATATTGCCTACTATTGAAGCTAGGGTACGCCGGTTTGTATAGGGCCTTAGCCACTTGGTTATCAATGAGGCCTCTACAGCTGCCTTAAATTCCGATATGAACTATGGTAAGATGGTGGAATCTTTTCAAGCCACAGAGACCCGCAAATTGAAGAATAGCATGGAGCGTCAAAGTAGCAGCAAGGCCCGGTCCGCGGGCAACTTTGGTGGTTCTTCCGGTGGTAGTGATGGTAAGTCGGCATTCAGGGGAGAGTCATTAGGACCATCCCAATCATTCGCCTAGTCTTCAATGGGTGCACAATCATCTGGACCCAGTCAGGGCAATAGGGGACCCCACCAGGAGGGTCAACCCGACAGAAGGTTTCAGCACCGAAGGCTTCCATGCCCTAAGTGTGGGAGGATGCACTTTGGGTCCTGTTTCATAGACTACCACTATGCTATAGGTGTGGTTTGCGGGGTCACATTCAGAGAGATTGCCGCTCGTCCCGCCGAAATATGGGCAGAGGCGTGGCACATCCAACTAATTCTGCAGCTACTACATCCACATCACCTCCAGCTTGAGGCACCCCAGCACCCGCAGGGCATGGTGCAGCTAGAGGTGGTGCACAAACTTCGGGAGGACCCAGTAGATTTTATGCTATGCGGAGACGTCGGGAATCAGAGGCTTCTCCAAATGTTGTCACAGGTATATTGGCTGTCCAATCTCATGATGTATATGCTCTTATTGATCCCGGTTCCACTTTGTCATATGTCACTCCTTACGTTGCTATGGAATTTGGGATAGAACCAGAACAACTTTATGAGCCGTTCTCTATATCTACTCTGATTGGGGAGTCTATTTTGGCCTCACGGGTTTATAGGGATTGTGTTGTCACATTACATGGTCGAGACACAGTGGCCGATCTTATTGAATTAAGAATAGTCGATTTTGATGTGATAATGGCGATGGATTGACTCTATTCCTGTTTTGCCAAGCTTGACTGCCGAACCAGGACTGTTAGGTTCGAATTTCCAAACGAGCCAGTTATTGAGTGTAAGGGTGATGATGTAGTTCCAAAGGGTAGGTTTATTTCCTTCCTTAAGGCCGCAATGATGATAAAAAAGGGATGTATTTACCATTTGGTCCGGGTTACGGACACCGATGCTGAGGCATATACCCTTGAGTCTGTGGCTGTTGTGAAGGAATTTCCAGCAGTCTTTCCGGATAAACTCCCTGGGATCCCACCAGACAGGGAGATTGATTTTGGGATTGATGTGATGCCAGACACACATCCTATATCCATTCTACCCTACAGAATGGCACCGGCAGAATTGAAGGAGCTAAAGGAACAATTGAGAGATTTGTTAGAAAAGGATTTTATCCGGCCGAGTGTGTCGCCTTGGGGCACACCGGTCTTTTTGTAATAAAGAAAGATGGGTCACTGAGAATGTGTATTGACTATCGGCAACTTAATAAGGTCACAATAAGGAATAAGTACTCACTGCCAAGAATCGATGACTTGTTTGATCAATTGCAAGGTGCCAGGTACTTCTCCAAGATTGATTTAAGATCCGGGTATCACCAATTGAATATCAGGGAGCGGGATATTCCGAAAACAACTTTTAGAACCCGGTATGGGCATTTTGAATTTCTAGTGACGTCTTTTGCTCTAACAAATTCCCCAATAGCCTTCATGGATCTTATGAATTGCATTTTCAACCCATTCCTCGATTCTTTTGTGATAGTCTATTTTGACAATATTCTTTTATATTCACGAAATCGAGAGGACCATGCTGGTCACCTCAAGGCAGTGTTACAGACTCTGTATCAACACAAGTTGTATGCAAAATTTTCGAAATGTGAATTTTGGCTCGAGTCTGTCATATTCTCGGGTCATGTTGTCTCTAGTGAGGGGATTAAGGTTTATCCTCAAACAATTGCGGCTATGAAGAATTGGTCGAGGCCTACAACTCCTACAGATATTCACAGTTTCTTAGGCTTAGCTAGATATTACAGAAAGTTTGTGTAGGGGTTTTCTACTCTTGCCTCTCCACTGACTAAATTGACGTAGAAGGCAATTAAGTTTCAATGGTCAGATGCTTGTGAAAAGAGTTTCCAGGAATTGAAAGAAAGATTGACTACGGCACGGGTGTTGACTCTACCAGAGGGTATAGATGGATTTATGGTATATTGTGATGCTTCAATAATCAGGCTTAGGTGTGTATGAATGCAACATGGGAAGGTTATAGCTTATGCTTCTAGGCAACTAAAGAATCATGAGAAGAACTATCCAACACATGATTTAAAACTTGCGGTAGTGGTATTTGAATTGAAAATTTGGCATCATTATTTATATGGGGTCCATGTTGATATATTCACGGACCATAAGAGCCTTCAATATATTTTCAAGCAGAAGGAAATGAATATGAGACAAAGAAGATGGCTTGAGTTACTCCAGGACTACGACATTGATATTCTATATCATCCGAGAAAGGCCAATGTTATGGCTGATGCTCTTAGTCGGAAATCTATGGGTAGTTTGGCTCACTTGGAGGCATATCAGAGGCCATTAGCCAAGGAAGTCCACCGATTGGCTAGTTTGGGAGTTCGTCTTGCAGACTCTAGTGAAGGAGGTGTAATTGTGCAAAATAGGGCTGAATCATTGCTGGTTGTGGAAGTCAAAGAGAAGCAATACAACGATCCATTGTTGGTGCAGTTGAAAGAGGTGATTCATAAACATAAGACCATGGCCTTTTCTCATGGCATGGATGATGGTACACTAAGGTACCAAGGGTGACTCTGTGTTCCCAATGTAGATGGTCTCCGGGAAAGAATTATGACTGAAGCTCACACTTCTAGGTATTTCGTGCTTCCAGGTTCTACGAAAATGTATCATGATCTTAAGGAAGTCTATTGGTGGAATGCTATGAAGAGGAATGTGGCGGATTTTGTGGTAAGATGTCCAAATTGTCAGCAAGTGAAGGCCGAACACCAAAGGCCTGGTGGGTTGGCACAAAACATAGATATTCCAATGTGGAAATGGGAAATGACTAATATGGTCTTTGTGGTAGGATTACCGTGCACTCCGTGCAAGTTTGACTCAATTTGGGTGATTGTGGATCGACTCACAAAATCAGCACACTTTTTGCCGGTTAAGTCTACCGACACAGTGAAGCAGTATGCTCAGTTGTATATCAAAGAAATAGTCAGGTTCCATGGCACCCCAATTTCCATCATTTCTGATCGGAGGGAAAAATTCACTGCTAAATTTTGGAAGATATTTCAGCATGGTTTGGGTACTCAAGTGAATCGTAATATAGCCTTTCACCCGCAGGCTGATGGGCAGGTAGAGCGAACTATTCAGACGCTTGAGGATATGTTACGCGCTTGTGTTTTAGACTTCAAAGGTAGCTGGGATGATCATTTACCACTCATAGAATTTTCATACAACAATAGCTATGATATTAGCATTCAAATGGCACCGTTCGAGGCTTTATATGGTAGGAGATGTAGATCTCTAATTGGGTGGTTCGAAATTTGGGAAGCAGAGTTGATAGGGCTAGGCCTCGTGCATCAGGCTATGGAAAAAGTTAAAATCATTAAGGAGCGGTTGAAGACTGCTCACAGTCATCAGAAATCTTATTTAGATGTTCGTCGTAGAGATTTGGAATTCAAAGAAGATGATTGGGTATTTTCTAAAGTTTCTCCCATGAAGGGTGTAATGCGATTTGGTAAGAAAGGGAAATTGAGTCCGAGGTATGTCGGACCGTACAAAATCATTCAGAGGATCGGTGAGGTAGCATACAAGCTTGAGCTACCACCTGAGATGTCATTAGTATACCCGGTGTTTCATGTGTCTATGTTAAAGAAAGTAGTTGGAGACCCGACAATAATTGTTCCGGTTGAGACTATTGAGGTAAATGAAAAATTTACTTATGAAGAGATTCTAATTTATATTATTGATCGGCAAGTCCGAAGGTTGAGAAACAAAGAAATTGCATCTGTGAAAGTGCTATGGCGAAACCAACAGGTTGAAGAGGCTACTTGGGAGGCCGAAGAAGAAATGAAGAAAAAGTAGCTTTATCTATTTGAATAACCATGTAATTATGAGTTGTGCCTTATAAAGATGCTAAGGGATATTCCTATGGAATATGTATGACTTGTACATTTGGTGTTAAGGGTGTTCCGTTCTAGTAATATAATTGCTTGCGAGGTCACAGTTGGTCTTGTTTTGTATTATGTTACGTTGTTGGATTATGTAAATGCTGTTAGGATGTGTTTCTGTGGTTCTCTGACAGGTAGATAGGCCTAATTACAAGGGAAACTCTAGCGAAAGTTTTGGAAATTTAGGGAGTTAGTCAAATTTGGGGTTGTTAGTTTGTGGTATAAAACAAACTAAGTTGCATAAGTTGCTAATGACGGATTTTTACCCTCATTCGACGACGAATGATCCTAAGCGGGGGAGAAGGTAACTCCCGGAAAAACAATTTCTAAGTACTTAAGTGGTAAGCCCGGAAAAGTTTGCAAAGGAAATAGTATTTTATGGTGTCTGACTAGGCTTACGTGGGTTGAACAGTACACCAGAAAGTAAAGAAAAATATTTGGCGGAAAAGTGCATTTCTGCAGTCCATTATGCGATCGCAGAATCACTCTGCAGACCGCATAATGGCCGTAGAGTGACGCAGATATTGGGAAATTGGAATGAATTATGCGGTCCACTATGCGACCGCATAACTGTTATGCGGTGCATTATGAGACCGCATAACGGTTATGCGGAACGCTTAGTGACCGCATACACAAATAGTTCTTTTGGCTATTTTGTAACCAACTATGCCACCGATATGCGGTCTGCATATCAGTTATGCAACCGCATACCTTGTTTCGGAGCTCCATTTTTGGGTTTTTAAAACCCGACCCTATTTCGTTAAATACACTCTTTGGGTCATTTTTAAGCTATTATCTGACATTTTACCGTGAGAGAGGGTGCCTAGAGTGAGAAGGTGTCCTCCAATATTTGTCCTTCAATTCTTGCCCATGCTTTGGAAGATTAAGAAGGGAAAACTCACTAGGTCTTCATCCTAGAGGTAAGATTCTACACTCTAACCCTCACTTTCGAATTTTGTGTAGAATTGGATAATTAGAAAGATAATATCTGAGCAGTAGGGTTGTTTATTTACATACATGTGATATCAAGCGATGTAGGAAGATTTTTGAACTAGGCACGATAAATATTGGGTTGTGGGATAATGGAATTCTCCATAAAAAGTGCCTTGAAACCTTAATGCACACCCAGTGTTTGATAAAATGCTCAAATGAGCTAGAACCATAATCATCTTCCTAATTTTGGTTCAATTTTTTATATTTCTAAAATAGATTGAAGTTGCTAAGAATTCCGGAACATTTATAGTGTAAGGAAGCTCAAGTAAGGTATGTTGGCTAAACTCTTATTTAAGAATTGGAAATTCCAATATCCTTGTAAGTTCCGAGATGTTGATTATAAATAAAGTATTCCGATAAGTTTTGTGGTGAAGATATATGTTCAATTCGTATTTAAAATGCTCTTATCATATTGTATTATAAGTTGAGGATGTGTCCCAAACTATGGATTATGTACCACGTGTTATAATTTCTAGTTGTGATTTATGTGAAAGTTATTATGCCAAGGTGTGTAGAGATTGTGATTGTGATACACCTCCACCCGCATACATTGGGGTGAGGTGGCATGACCTCTTTGTGTGGGTATTATGGTATAGAGATTGTGATTGTGATACACCTCTACCCGCATATATATATTGGGGTGAGACGTCATGACCGCTTTGTGTAAGGATTATGATATTGTGGGACTGCACCTCCACCCGCTTACATTGGGGTGAGGCGGTATGACCGCTTTGTGTATGGTTTTGGTAATTTTGTGGCACCACCACCCGTATACATTGGGGTGAGGTGGCATAGCCACTTTGTGTTGGTATTGGTATCGTTGATGCATTTCCACCCGCATACATTAGGGTAAGGCGGCATAGCCGCTTTCTGTATGTTCTTGGTACTGTGGTTATACATCCACCCGCATACATTGAGGTGAGGCGGTAGGGCCGTTTGATTTGAGTTGTGGTATTGTACGTACACTCCCACCTGCCTCCATCGGGTGAGGCGGAGGTGCCGCTTTGAGTGAGGATGGTTATAGAGGATCGTATCTTAAATCCTATAAATGTTGTTGATAGATTTTAATAAGCTTACTATGGTTGAGTCAATTATCTATATTATTCTATTGCCGCACTGGTTCATCATAATTATCTTGTATTTCTAAATTCTTAAATTGGTGTTTAGTTTTCATATTAGTACTATTCGAGGGTACTAACGTCCCTTTTGCCGGGGGTGCTGCATATTTAAATAGATGCAGGTGGTTCCATAGCAGGAGACATTGATCAGTGATAGCAGTACACCTTCTTCCCAGCTGACTTGGTGAGCCCCACTTCATCCCGGGGTCATGTATCTTTTGTTCGTTATGTTTTATGGTTGAGGTATAGCCGGGACCTTATTGCCGGCATTATCATTGTACTCTTCTTTATCTATAGACGCTCCGTAGATATAGTATGGGTTGTGTATTGGTACTAGGAAAGAACTATGCTATGTTGTGGTTGTATTACTTGTCCATTTGAGACTTTAGAAATGGTGAAACTTTTGGTAATAAATTGGTAATTTCAGACACGACCACTTTCTTGTTTAATTAAAGAAAACATATATTCTCTTTATTCATGAATGAGTTTGGGTAGAAGAAATCTAACAGGCTTTCTCGGTCGGGTTCACTCGGTTGGGCGCCGGTCGCGCTACACAATTTTAGGGTATGACACAGGGAATTCCCTGCTTTAGGCCTCTTTCTCATACCACGACTTGTTGTCCGAATTCTTCCAATCTCGTAACTGTTGGTACATTCTATCATGCAGCCTGTACGACTCTAACCATGAAAGTGACTATGTGAATCTTCTCTCTTTTTTTCTCACGCTTTTAGCCAATATCTAGGCCTTACCTTATGAATATATATTGAGCTATGTCAATCTGTCCCTCTGGGCATCTATAGGTACACTGAAGTTCTTCACTCGGTACTTTGTCAATCTTACGACTATTGATATAACTTAGCGTCGGTTATCTATGTTTATGGGTTTACTACAGCTAGGTAGGTCACACTAAACCATAGCTCTTACTTTGGTTTATTAATACCGAGGTCTTCTATCCAACTCCATGTTGCTCTCTCGCTACTTATCTTACAACAACAACAACAACAACAACAATAACAAAAAACCCAGTATGTTCCCACCAGGTAGGGTCTGGGGAGGGTAGTCTGTACGCAGACCTTACACCTACCTAAAAGGTAGAGAGGCTGTTTCCAATAGACCCTCAGATCATGAAGGGTAATAAGAAGAAGTGGATAGCAAGAAAGGAAGAAAGGGAGAAGAGAAAAGAAAAAAGAAAATATAAAGGATAAGTAGTACCAAATACTAGCAACAAGAGATACAATACCTGAGGCGAACAAAACTACATAACGTAATAAAAATCTATGAATATGAAGGGACAAGCGTGCTACTAAGACTATCGGTGAGCAACTAAAAACTGCACACTAACCTTCTACATTAATCCTCGACCTCCACACCCTCCTATCAAGGGCCATGTCCTCAGTACGCTGAAGCAGCGCCATGTCCTGTCTAATCACCTCTCCCTAGTACTTCTTAGGCCTACATCGACCTCTTCACAAACTCGCCATGGCTAATCTCTCACACCTCAAAATAGGGGCATCAATGCTTCTTCTCTTAACATGTCCGAACCATCCCAACCTCGACTCCCGCATCTTGTCCTCCACGGAGGCTACTCCCATTCAATCTCGGATAACTTCATTCTTAATCTTATCTCTCCTGGTACGTCCATACATCCATCTCAACATCCTTATCTCCGCTACTTTCATCTTCTAGACGCGGGTGTTCTTGACTGGCCAACACTCAGCTCCATACAGCATAACTAGTCGAACCATCACTCTATAAAACTTGCCCTTAAGTCTTAGCGGAATGTTCTTGTCACATAAAACACTGGAAGCGAGCCTCCACATCATGCATCCTGCTCTGATACGATATGCGACATCTTCGTCAATCTCCCCGTTACCTTGGATAATAGACCCAAGATACTTAAAACTCGCTATCTTGGGGATAACTTGAGCATCAAGCTTTACCTCTACGTCTGCTTCATGGGTCCTATCACAGAATTTGCACTCCAAGTATTCTATTTCGGTTCTACCCAATTTGAAACATTTAGACTCCAAGGTCTGTCTCCAAACCTCCAATCGCGCGTTAACACCGCTTCGCGTCTCGTCAATCAACACTATATCATCGGCAAATAGCATGCACCAAGGCACCTCCTCTTGGATGTGTCGCGACAGTACATCTATTGCTAAGGCAAATAAAAATGGGCTAAGAGCCGATCCTTGGTGCAACCCCATCACCACAGGGAAATGTTTCGAGTCCCCACACACAGTCCTCACCGAGTCTTAGCATCATCATACATATCCTTAATCACCCTAATATATGCTACCGGAATGCCACTAGCCTCCAAACACCTCCACATGACCTCCTTCACGACTTTATCGTACGCTTTCTCAAGGTCAATAAACACCATATGCAAGTTCTTCTTCCTCTCCCTATACTGATCCGCTAATATCCTAACCTGATGAATCGCTTCTTTAGTCAAACGCCCCGGCATGAATCAAAAATGATTCTCAAAAATAGACACACACCTCCTTACCCTGGCCTCTACCACTCTCTCCCAAATCTTCATATTGTGACTCAACAGCTTGGTACCCCTATAATTGTTACTATTTTGGATATCACCCTTGTTCTTGTAGAGCGGAACCATCATGCTCCACCTCCATTCTTTGGGCAACTTCTTCGTCTTAAAAATATCATTAAACAGCCCAGTGAGCCGCTCTAAACTTGCTCGCCCCGCGCTCTTCCAGAATTCCACCGGGATTTTGTCTGACCCCGTCGCTCTGCCCCTGCACATCTTACGCATCGCCCCTCCCACCTCCTCTGCCGTAATCCGCCTACAGTACCCAAAATCCCGCTGGCTCTTGGAGTGCTCCAACTCACCCAACACAATGTATCTATCCCCCTCCTTATTTAACAGTTTATGGAAGTATGTCTGCCATCTTCTCCTAATAAGTGTCTCGTCCATAAATACTTTGCCATCCTCATCCTTGATGCACTTTTCTTGATCTAAGTCACGGGCCTTTCTCTCCCTCACCTTGGCCAACCAGTACAACTTCTTTTCCTCACCTTTGCCCCCGAGCTCCTCGTACAAACAAGCAAACGCTACATTTTTAGCCGTCGTAACTGCTAACCTTTCCTCTTTATTTGCCTTTCTGTAACAGTCCCGATAAGAAGTGTTTTCCTCCTTGTTTGTACTATGTACTAGCTTCCAATAAGCAGCTTTCTTAGTTTCCACTTTACCTTGGACCTCTCCATTCCACCACCAGTCCCCTCTATGACCCCCGGGATAGCCCTTCAAGACCCCTAAGACCTTTCTAGCAGCAACCCTAATGCAATTCGCAATCGTGAACCACATACTAGACGCGTCCCCCCTACTCATCCAAGCCCTCATAGCCAACAACTTCTCCCCTAACTCCTGAGCTTTGTCCTTGGTCAAGTTACCCCACTTGATCTTCGGTTGCTTGTACACCATCCTCTTCTTCCGACTCCTCTTGATCTCCAGATCCATAACTAGGAGCCTATATAGGGTCGTGAGGTGCTACTTATCTTATATGTATAAATCTAAGTCATTAGTTCTTCCTCATTACTGTTCATCTTATGAATGACGGCCTAATCTCATCTCATATTTTGTAATTTTTTCCATCCATTGTTGATTCATCTTAATATTCATGCATAATCTACCACTGATAACTTGATAACCTCTTACGTAATACATTGTCACTAGGGCTCACGTTGCATCGGGGGACATTTGAAATGATTTGCTTGATCCACCTAGGGACGATACTATACTTTAATAATCGTATTTCATAGCATCCCAACGTAATTCATCTTATGCGGGTATTCTAATCCCGTGCAATTCATGAAATCCGTTTTTTAAAACATTACTCAATCAAAGGCCTAAACGTCATCCTTTTACAATCACCATTACCCCCTTATTATACTACTTGGGCAACATCTCATCTCTTCTAATTGCTCCTAGTCTTAGACTCCTCTGAGTTCATTCAGGTTGTACCAAGCTTTCTGTTACTTACGGAAACTATTTCCCGAGGACTTACATATTTGCGTCACCTTCTCACTCACCTTTTCATATCCTTACTCATATCTACCTAAAACCTTGTAACTCTATAATACTTTACCTTGTGACTTACACATATCTATTTATACTACTCGTAACCTTCCTTTAACTTGCTAGCACCATAGATTTCCTTTCGTGCCTTATCAGTTGCATTTAAATGTAAGCAATTTCTTTTCCTGACCGTTCTGCCCCACGTATAATAAGTACGTGGCATATCGTATTTCCCACAAATAGTGGAATCTACTGTAACTCATATGATCTCAAATATCACTTTTGACTTCCTGTTCATTAGTCACGATAGGTGCCACTTTCTTAAGGAGTGCATAGAATATTATAGTGAGACTATTGTTACAAGATCATTTCTTCTTCAAGTTACTATGCTTATGTTGATGCCATCTCCCTTATTTTCTCAGATCCTCTGACTCTTGTAAAGCTTCAAGCTTATTACATCATATAGCCGAAGAAATTTTTGATGTTCTCACTCGCCTATAATTATTCTTAGTTACTTACCTCCACGCCCTTGTGTTCTTAGGGTTAGTTCTTAACTGAAATTTTGACTGTATCCCCAATGTCACTTTCTTTTATTTACATAACACTTATACGGTACCTTTAACTACTACAACTGCTATCTGAATATTTCTCAAGAATCACAAATTCATATCTGCAAGCCTGAATTCCATATGTTGGGTTCACTACGTTTATCTTACACAATCTACTGATTTGTCCATAACCTCTTGTCTAGCCATAACTAGGCTCTTTATGAATCAACTATTAACTACTCATTAGTCCATTCTCATATCTATATTAAGCTTAATCTTTCTTGGGTTATGTCCTTTATCTTAACTTACCCCTCGCACGGGCTACTTCTAGTGCTGAAACCCTTACCGCCTCTCCCCGGCATGCTTGCATAATGTTCTGGAGTCATAACATATATGTAGGGTATGAATAAATGCAACCTTATCCCTTTCACTTTATTACCACATTCTTCCTTTACCATTCCATAGTTACCTAAACTACTTAACTCCGACTTAATACCACATCACACCATCTTCCCCCTCTCTTGATCTTTGGTGTCTTTTCTCATTTTTACTGATTCTTACTCGCCTTGTGGTAATCCTTCTGTACCAAGGATAACTGAATTTCTTATGCAGGAGGGTGACACCTAGTGTAACTGGCACACTTAGTCCCTTAAGCTTAACACTGCTCATAATGCTTGCTTTAGGGAAACGTCTTATTGAATGACCTTTAAAAGTTATTCTTCTGTTGTCCATTCTATTATTGCTTGAATGAGATCTCTAAAATTCTCACAATGCCGACTATTATCAAATCATTTGGTCCCTAATTCATGTTCATTTTATCTTGTTCACTAGCAAATACTAGTTTCTATTACTCAGGGGGTCTAACATTTCCTTTCGGTAATCACGTTCGAGTCACCAACTCATTTCTCTAAGTGAAGGTATGACTTTATGTCTTATACAATTTTATTGTGTCAGGGCATGTCACCTCTTATCTTTTTCTTCACTTAACTATAGACTCTATCATGTCATATTTTGATTTACCGTTATCACCCATTTATCACATCTTACTTATAATGCTTCATTTACTCTCTACTTATTCTCCGATTAATATTTCTGTCTATCACTTTATTCTTAAAACTTGAACAAATCATTCTTTCGCTTTTAGCTCCCCTTGCACCATCTCACTTTCTCTTCAGGTAGCCTAACAATCTCTCCTTACTAGCGGCATCAGTCATACTAAGGTAAATATTCATCCCTTCTAGGATTCCAGTCCCTATCTTCGGAACGTTCTAGTATTCCTATCCGACAGTACTAATCTAGAGTGCACCATCTGGTATCTCACAAGGAGAACTATTACCACATTTTCAATATCCTTCGAAAATGTTAACTAATGATAACAATCCATCCACCATTTTAGATTACTCTAACCCTAGCTGGATCCACATTTAATCTCTTACCAACGTTTTTTCTGGGTGTAGGTATCGTTGTATAAGGCCGACAAGATCATTTGTAGACTAGAAACATAGGCCCACAAGGCCATATAATTATCCATACACATGACATCGATCTACAAGCCTCTAAGAGTACATAAACATCATAAAGGTTGGGACAGGTCCCCGCCATACCAATCAATACATGTCCAAATCATACTTACCAAATAGGCAGCTCCGGAGCAAGTGGAGTGCACCAACACCTTTCGCTGAGCTGATAGCCTACAAGGATGATTGTCAAGCTGTCTATCGGGACCTGCGGGTATGAAATGCTAAGTCCCCGGGGAAAAAGGGAGATCAGTACAAATAAAGTGCCGAGTATGTAAGGCATGAAAGCAGTATATAAAAGATATGAAAGAAACACAGAGTGAAGAACTCAACCTATAAGTCTAAATAGCTCTGTGAATCACGACATTTATGATGTCATGCATATGCATATAAATGCCATATCAAGAATAGGTATATGCGTACATAACATCATCAAGCCTCTGAGGGTATCCCATCATATCATCTCGGCCTCTATGGTCAAAATCATTAACGTACACTAGCCGATCAGGTGGTGGTGCGTATATAACGCCATAACCTTTCCCCGTATCCCATATACATATAATATACGAATATATAATGCCATCTGGTCATGGGTATGTATATGTATAAATGAATGCAATGCATGATGGTGTAAGTCAATAAGATTTCTCGGAATGTCATAAGATCATTATACCTTCGGATAAACTTTATCAACTTACGTATTTTCTGAGACCCATGAACATGCGATATAATAATAGGACACATGGGGACTCAAGAACATAGGCACCCCTAGTACTTTTATGAATAGAGTCATTTATGAAAGTTGCGCGTTTGCTCCTTTCATTTGTATCATATGGATCATGCCAAAAGGAAAGAAGAGATAGCCTTAACATACCTCAAGTCATCAATGCAACTCAACAACAAGCTTACAACAACTAGCGCGCCAACCCTATAACAACGAATTACATCTACAACCTTTATGGCGCTAGTATATCACATATCTCAAACGCTAACTCGATTCTAAAATAAAATGAGCAACATTTCCCCTAATTTTACTGCTCCCTTAAGCCTACTATAGGCGATATAGAAACACAATACAATCAGCAACTCAAAAACTACCCAACTATAATTCGGGACCTTTAATAAAACAAAAAACCCAAATATACCATAACACATTCAATCAACAAATTATCAGTTAGCCTGTAATAGAAACAACGAGCGACCAGCCTACTACCCTACCACATGTAGCATTTCTCCACACCCTTTTATCCTTACAATCTCCATAAATCAACAGCACAATAGGCCAACTTGAGTGGACAACAAAACAGTCTGATAAAAGTAAAATAAATCGAACTCACTGCTTTCGATCACCATCCCGTGAGTTTTAACTATTAGGAAATGAATCTATCAACCTTCCTTGATATTTAAATCTTGAATACGGAAATTAGACGCTTTCTTAACTATGATGTACCTTCCAAAACTCAAACTAAAAAGAAAAAAAGAGGTGATATAGCGATGCTTACGTCGTAGGGATCGTTCTAATATTATCTCTTCTTTATTTCGTACCCGGGATATTAATCTTCTTTGAAACCCTAGAAGAGAGCTTATGGATATGTTTATGGGTGTTCTCTGGTCGTGTTCTATGGAAACAATAAAGATAAAGATTGCCTAAGACTTATGTATATCAACTTTGGAAAAGTCAACGAGGTGATAGCTTGACACCCTAGCATTGGCCCATCTTCCAATGCTTATATCTTTTTATCCGGATGTCGTATGAATGAATGGTTAAGTGTTATGGAAACTATATTACAAGACCTTCAAATTTGCTAATATGGCCCAAAAAGAACTCATATAACAAACGATATCTATTACTCAAAACGCATGAGTGACACACCTACTAGTCACCCATGTAGTCTGCCTAGTCTAGCAAAACTACAAATATCTCTCTACTACGATATTGTATCTATGTACAGTTTAATGAGTTAGAAACCAGACGCGCAGATCTTCAATTTAATATGTGTATCATCCAGTAATTCAAAGTATATTGGGAGAAAAGCTCCGCTATATTTTACCTAATGTTTAGCACATTTATGAATGTAACTTGTGATGATCTTTGCTAACTTTTGTTCCATAACTTGATTGACTTTAAAACGTAATACACGACTACCATACTGTAACACTCTGAAAATGTTTGAATTGTTTAAGTGTAAAGCCCCATAAAATTTCGCAAATGAATTTAAGGTTTCGTGGTGCCGGATAGTAAAGGAAAGTTTTTGGCGGAAACACACATTTCTGCGGTCCATTATGTGACCGCAGAATCACTCCGCGGGCTGCATAATAGCCACATAAGTGAGGTAGGAGAGGGTCAGTCTGAAGCAATTATGCGGTCGACTATGTGACCGCATAGCGACTACAGACACAGGCAGAGTTTTGGTCGTTTTGATCAGCAATTATGCGACTGATATGCGGTCCGCATATTGATTAAGCGATCGCAAAACCTATTTCGGAGCTTCATTTTTGGGTTTTTAAAACCCGACCCTACTTCGTTAAATACACGCAAAAGGTCATTTGTGAGCAAATATTCTGATGTTTTAGAGAGAAGGGAGAGTGTTTTAGAGAGAGATGAAACCCTAGGCTAATTATTCATAAAGTCTTGTGCAAATCTTGGAAGAATAACAAGGAAAACCCACAAGTTCTTCATCTAAGAGGTAAGGTTCCATACCATAGTTTTCAATTTTGAATTTGGGTAGAGATGGTTGATTAGGAGTATGATTCTTGGGTATGAGAGTATTATCTATACATGCATGTACCAATAAGATTTGTGGGAAGATTGTTGAGCTTAAATAAGTAAGGATTCGGTTGTGTGGTGAAGAAAATCTTGTAGAAGAACCTTGTGATTAAATTTGCATACCTAGTGTTTGATAAAATGCTGAAATGAGTCGAGACCATCAATGTCTTCCTAATAGTGGTTCAATTTTGTTATGTCTCAAAATAGATTGGGATTACTAAGAATTTCAGAACATATTAGAGTTAAGGAAGCTCGATTGAGGTATGTTGGCTAGACTACTCTCTTAGAATTGAATTCAATGATGGTCTCATAATTTTCAAGTATGGTTGTCTCAAGTTCCTAATTCTATGTTCCGAGTTGTTCCCAATAAATTTGATTCTCCCGAATAAGCAAAGTGTCGAGAATTAAGTATTCCAAACGTGTTCTGAATTTTCCTAACACATTATGTTATCCTTTGAGAATGTGTTCAAAAATGATATGTATATTAAAATGCTATGTCTTTGAGTTGTGTATCAAATAAAGGTTATGATTCCAAATTGTGTGAGAAAACTCAATATGCTTAAGACTCTTAATTGCTCATATGTGTACCTAAAGCCTTGATTGGAAATGTCTTACGGTTGATAACCTTTAAAGATGTGAAAGAAGTATTAAATGCGATGATTAATATAAGTGAAAGTTATACTTGTGGCCAATGGAGCCAATGAAATGAAATGATGTGAGAAAGGTTACGAAACGAGCCTTGATTCAACTATTCCGAATTGACTTCGAAAATAGAATTGCCTAAAAGCTTATAAACTCAAGTAATGGTCATATGTGGCTGTTTTAACAGATGTTATGAATTGTGAGTATTTTCAATGTGTTTTGCGTTCTTACATATTCATGAGTGGGAATTTATGTATTGCCCTTTTTGGGGAAAAAGTATGTCAAGAATAAATGGTGTGTTATTTGTTGATGATTTTAACTTGCGCATCAATTGCCAATCATTTTACTCCATTTCTCGAAAAGAAATCTATTGTGCTTAAATTGTTCATTTCTAATGAACTTAAAGTTGTGATTTTCGGAATATTATATGTATGTTGATATTTATGATGATGATACATGAGAGGGAAGAAATGAAAGTGTGGAATATCAAATACGGCCACAGTGCCTTGAATAAAGAATCTTGTGAATGGCCAAAAGAGCTAAGGAAATATTGTTGTCATTATTGGTTGAAATACTAGTGGAGATTTATATAATGTGAAAGATGATGAGGTAAATACATTTGCACCTATGTTATTTTTGGGAATTATTCAACTTATTTGGGATGAGATTGATGTGATAAAATTATTCCTCTTATTTAGGATGAGATTGATGTAATAAAATTATTCCTCTTAATTGGGATGAGATTGATTGATACAAAAGGGTTGATGTCTCAAATAAGACAGCCTAGCCGATCGGGTCGTGGTCGGACACCATGTCGCACACATGGTGGTGATTGTGATGGAAATTGTAATTAAAATTGAGATTATGGTTGATTCTCTAATGAGATAGCCTAGCCGATCGGGTCATGATCGGACTCCGTGCTGATATTACGGTGGTATTGGTATTGATAGTAATTGGGGTTGATTTTCTAATGAGATAGCCTAGTTGATTAGGTCGTCATCAGACTCCGTGCTAAAATTATGGTGGTATTGGTATTGATAGTAATTGTGGTTGATTCTCTAATGAGATAGCCTAGCCGATCGGGCTATGATCAGACTTCGTGATACAATTATGGTGGTATTGGTATTGATAGTAATTGTGGCTGATTTCTATAATGAGATAGCCTAGCCGATCGGGTTATGATCGGACTCCGTGCTAAAAGTACGGTGGCATTGGTATTGTGAACATCGGTATTGTGAACATTGGTATTGTAAACATAGGTATTGTGAACACTGGTATTGTGAACATTGGTATTGTGAACATTGGTATTGGGAACAATGTTATATTGGTGCTAAAGATCTCCCAACAAAAAATAATATTTGGGCGGGGCTGCGTGCCGCGCTGAAGTTATATTAGGATGAGATCTTTGTGAGTTGTCGTATACTTTGATTCTCTCTTGTGGAATTAATTTGTAGTATGCTACTGATAGGGAGTTGTGCCGGTCGGGCTTGTTTGATAGTTCTTCCATGTGTTCCCTCGTATATTCAGTCATATTCATGTTGTGCTTATTGGGGTTTAGCATGCGAGGTGTTTGCCCAAGTGGTGTTGGGTGTGACTGCTTTATTTGAGTGAATAATCATGGCGTCGTCGTGCTTCTTGCATCCTTGTCGGTGTTATGGAGGTTTGGAACAGGGTTCTAGCTGATATGAGGTTAATTGCTGGTGTTGGGTTTACGTATGGACGGCTATTGTGATTAGAAATGATGTTATGGACATATGTGTAGTGTGTTAGGTCATGTGTTTGTATCTTGTGAGTGTATACATTGGTTATTGCAGCTGGTTGAGGCGGATATCGTGTGTTGATGTAGGAATCAGGTCTTGTGGAAATAACCGGATGGTGAGAAATTATGTTTTAAGGCCTATTGGTATTGGTGGAAGGAAAAACCTTCAGTTGAGGTGGTGTTATTGGGATTACATGGATTTGGGGTGACGTGGGGTCACCCTCGGGTGTATGTATGGTTTTTTTACTCATTGATTGATGACTTCAAAATGATTCTTGGCACGGTCGAGGACGAACGTTTGTTTAAAAGAGGGAAAAGGTAACGACCCGACCGATCATTTTGAGAATTAGTGTCTTATTTGCCGGCTTAAGGTCTCGAGCAGCTTCGTATTATGTATTATGACTAGCGTGTATGGTGGAGTTCAGATTTTGGGTGATTCCGGATCAATTTGGAAGAAGGATTCTTATGTTAGAAGCTTAAACGGTAAGAGTTGACCTGAGTTTGACTTTTGAATAGACGAATCTGAAATGGCATTTTGATGATTCCAATAGCTTCGTATGGTGATTTTGGACTTAGGCGTGTGTCTGGATTTGGATTTGGAGGGCCGTAGGATAATCTGAAGCATTTTGGTGAAATTGAAAATTTCAAGTTTTGGAAGGTTAAGAGGTTTGACCGAGAGTTGACTTTGTTGATATGGGGATCGGATTAAGATTCATAGAGTTTCATTAGCTCGGTTACGTCATGTGAGACTTGGATGCAAAATTTGACGTCATTCCGAGTTGATTTGATATGTTTCAGTGCGAATTGTAGAAGTTGAAAGTTCATAAGTTTATTAAGTTCGATTTGAGATGCGATTCAAATTTCATATACTGTTTGATGTGATTTGAGGCTTCGAGCAGGTCCGCATTATGTGTTGGGACTTATTGGTATGTTCGGACGGCGTTCCAAGGGGCTCGAGTGAGTTCCGGATAGGTTTTGGTTGTGTTGCGCTCGTTTTTGATGTTTCGACATCGGTTCTTCAAGCATAAATACTACCACATTATGAAAATGACCTCCAATTGTTGTTTTGATTGCAGCATTAGATCTGTGTCGTAATTACCGAGCCATAGCAAAACAAAATTTGAATTTGGACATCGTATGAGCGAGTTATGCTCATTTTAGTGTCGGAGAAGAGAGTCAGTGCTAGTGCTTAGCATATGCGAAGTTGGGTCCGCATATGCAACTCCGCCGGTGCGAAAACCGGTCAGCAAATGCAGAAATTACAGCTGGCAGACCGCAGGTGCAGTGTTTTGGTCACGGAAGCGAAGTTCTATCTGTATTAAAAATATCTTACTGCATTTATTTAGTATTTTGAACATAACTTGAGTGCTAGAGCTTCGATCGAGGTGATCTTTCTGGAGTTCTTCTCGACTTTTCATGGGGGTCAGTATCAAACTAAACTTTTTGTATTTTAATATTATTACAGAAGTTCGTTTTTGAATTAATCTTGTTTTGATTGGAGGATTGGGTTTTGAACATCGATTCAGAGTCGGAATTGGATGAAATTAGTACAGTTGGACTCATAATTGAATGGGTGTTCGGATTTTATGAATTTTGTCGGGTTCCGAGGTGTGGGCCCGGGATTGATTTCTGGGTTGACGTTTTAGTTTTTTAAAAATATTGAAGCTTTATTATCCGAAATCGTTTCCTATGAGTTTTGTTTATGATTTGAAGTTTTTTTGGCTAGATTTGAGCCATCTAGAGGTTGTTCCACTCGAGAAGGACATCTTAGAGTAACGGTCAAGCTTCTTTGAGGTAAGTATCTTGCCTAAATTTGTGTGGGGGAAACTACCCCTTAGGATTTGAGTCATTTGTGCTAATTGTGTCATGTGAAGGTCGTGTACGCGAGATGACGAGTACGTAATCGGGCTTATATATCGAAATGTAACCATTTAATGCTCTTAGGTTATTATGTTCATTAGATGTGAAGTTGTTTTAGCATGTTAAATACCCCATTTACTAAATTTACCCTTACACGTCTTATTTAGAATTAATTGATTCATGTTTTACCCTTGTTTGCCAATTTAATGCTTATGTGCCTAAATTGAAGATATTGCCTCTTTATTGACATGCTATCTCTTCTGTAATTGATTATCCTTCATTAAAGTTATTATTATCCTTTCCGTAATTGCTTATCCTTAATTGAAGTTATTATTATTCTTTCCGTAATTGCTTATCCTTAATTGGAGTCATTATTATCTTTTCCGTAATTGCTTATCCTTAATTGAATTTATTAGTATCTTTTCCGTAATTGCTCAACCTTAATTGGGGTTTTGTTATTCCTTTCATTATTGACTTATTCATGCTATCTCTCTTTCCGTCGAGTTGTAGTTATGTGGAAATGATTGTTGCACGCTATCTCTCCCCTTGTTGAGCTATTCTTTGTGAAACCATTATTCTCTGTTATTTCTTTCATTGTGATCTCGTTCATCCATTCTTTTGTGTTCTAAAGTTCTTGAGTTGATTTACTTGTTTTATTCCCTTGTTATTGTTGTTGTTGCTATTGTACCGAGTATTGGTGAGCTGAGGGCTATGCGTGGTTGTGGTATTGAAACTATTTTGAGGAAAGGTTGTGGCATATGTGCACATGTTGTAAAGTTATTTTATTGTGTTGTTATGTTTTGGCACATATGGTATTGTAGTGAGGATTGCCAGGGTGTTTGCACATGAGTTGTCTGTGCTATTGTTACTATTAATATTTGCACATCCGGAGTGATAAGGCAGGCTATATATGTGGGTTTTCACATATGGCGAGACAAGGTAAGAATATTATTATGTGCTTGCGGCGAGACAGTGTGGGCATTTAATTTATTATGGCGCACGTGGCGCGACAAGGTGGGCTATGTCGGGGAATGATTTGTGATGGCCTGGGGGCATTGTTATTGTTGTTATTTGTGTAGTGGTGTGCATACCCTGTGTGAGCTAGAACGTGTACATTTTGTGGTGATCGTTTCTTATGTGCCGTTCATTGTCTCTACTCTTGCTTGTTTACTTGAATTGTGAAAGAACACTTGTACAACCATACACGTAAATAAATCATCCCTGCTTCCTTCCTTTTAGATATACCCCCCGACTGCAAGGCTTTGTTCGTAGCCTGGAGTACCTCGAAATTTGTTACCATCCTGCTTTTGATTCCCTCTTCTATTCTTTCTCCCAATTTGCCGATGTCGGAGAATTTATGATTTTCAATAACCATCAACCTCTCATAATATTGCGGATCCTGGGCCCGGACAAAGAATTTGTTCATTTGTTCTTCTTCCAATGCTGGCCTTACTTTTGCAGTCTCTGATCTCCACCGAGTAGCATACTCGCAGAAAGTGTCTGTCGGCTTCTTCTTAAGATTATGGATATAGAAGACGTCCGGTGCATTCTCTGTGTTGAATCCGAACCGATCCATAAAATCTGACGCCATGCTTACCCAATTAATCCACTTCTTCAGATTTTGACGGATGTACTAGGATAGGGCATCTCCAATGAGGCTCCTCNCAGAGTTATCCTGTTGGCATATGAGTTGTCCGTGCAACCTGATGGTAAGCTATAATCCCTTATTTTAGTCGCTTAATGCACTCTAATTTACTGCACTTCAATTGAGTTTGAGCTTTAATCGCTAGTGTTTTGCACTAATTGCGTGTTTTATGCCCAGTAGGAGTGATTCCAAGCTATATAGATATTATGGAATGAAATCGAGCTATTTGGATATTTGAAGTCTGAGTAAAAGCCCAGGGGATTAAGTCGGGATCGCGTTCGGAGGTCGAGAACCACATCCGAATTTCAAAATGCAAGGAAAAAGATTCATTCTGACAAAAACACACAACCGAGGCACGTGGGGCGGCGTGTGGGGCGCCGCGGCTGCCTAAATTCTGCCCCATTCAATTTTGCACGCTCTCTGACCAATCCCACTACAGCCCCACCTAGCGCGTCACCCAATGCGGTGCGCCTGTGCAATGTTTACAGAGCTGGAATCCTATTTCGCGTAGGAAAAGGTATTTTTGTCTGGGCACGACCCTACTAAGTACATACATGTAAAAAGATTATTTTTAGGACTTTTGACACATCTTAGACCTAAGGAAGCCAATGAGGAGGTGGAGAAGCAAAAGCACATGGATTGCATCATTCAATCCTCACTCAAGACAAGGGTTTGGATCGTTTTATGTTTTCCTTTTATTTAAATATTG
>AWOL01S0014705.1:35248-49771 GCA_000715115.1 Nicotiana otophora
GATCTTAAATTAGTTTATCTTGTGAGGTTGAGACTTAATCGAGAGAGGAGTTTCTACTAAACAATTGAATTAATAAACTAGTGAATTCGAGAGACTCACTTGAACATTAGAAGTGAATTATCTAGAGTTAAATCCCAACATTTGTCTTGCACCTATCCTATCAACCCTATCTTCTCCCAATTGATAACCTTCTTTGCTCACTACTTGCGTCGATTGTCATTAGCCAAAAGTTTAGATTCTTAGTTAACTTTAGTTTTAATTACAAAAATCTAAACTATTGATCATCTTGGATAGCAATCTATCTATATACAACAAAAATACTATTTAACTCCAATCCTTGTGCATACGATATTATATTTTACTATATTCGTTTATCGAGCATATTTAAGCGCGCTCGTCAAATTTTGACGTCGTTGTCGGGATTGGCGATCAATGGTGCTGGAAATAGTTTGTAGTGCAAATTCAGGAATTTTTCTTTTTATTTTATTTTTCTTTTTTTACGGTTTGCGTTCTTTGACTATGCGCAAGCTACAGGATAGATTGGTGCATGACTCGATCGTCTGGGAAAGAAGTGCAACCATACGAGCNCTGTGATGTATTGCTCCATATTTATGGAGTAGTTCTCTATAGGGTTTGATGGATTTGGTGTATTGATACTTGTTTGTGGATATTAACTCTAGTTTTTATGTATAGCACCGTTTTGGATGTTTTAATCGTTGCATCTATATTCACTTGTTCATTTAATCGAGAGAGGCATAACTTGTGATATTCTTGCATTCTATCCTGTTAGTTGAATTCATTAATTCTTCTTAGTAATTGAAAGAGACTAATTGAATTGTTGATTAAACCTAGTTAGGAGGATAATCGAGAGAGGTTCTCCTAAAGACCAATCCATTACTATCTCGTGCATATCTTCACTGATCTTAAATTAGTTTATGTTGTGAGGTTAAGACTTAATTGAGAGAGGAGTTTCTACTAAACAATTGAATTAATAAACTAGTGAATTCGAGAGACTCACTTGAACATTAGAAGTGAATTATCTAGAGTTAAATCCCAACATTTGTCTTGCACCTATCCTATCAACCCTATCTTCTCCCAATTGATAACCTTCTTTGCTCACTACTTGCGTCGATTGTCATTAGCCAAAAGTTTAGATTCTTAGTTAACTTTAGTTTTAATTACAAAAATCTAAACTATTGATCATCTTGGATAGCAATCTATCTATATACAACAAAAATACTATTTAACTCCAATCCTTGTGCATACGATATTATATTTTACTATATTCGTTTATCGAGCATATTTAAGCGCGCTCGTCAAATTTTGACGTCGTTGTCGGGATTGGCGATCAATGGTGCTGGAAATAGTTTGTAGTGCAAATTCAGGAATTTTTCTTTTTATTTTATTTTTCTTTTTTTACGGTTTGCGTTCTTTGACTATGCGCAAGCTACAGGATAGATTGGTGCATGACTCGATCGTCTGGGAAAGAAGTGCAACCATACGAGCTAGAAATAGATAGACAACTGCGATAGTTAAGGAATGTAAGAAATCTCCCTGATTATATCGAGAAGGTTGGGAAAACGTCAACCAAAGAAAACATGGCCGGAGCTGATGATAATGTAGATTTGGCTACGATGGAGGCAACCCGACGAAGAGAAAAAGCTTAAAGGGATCTGAAGAAGCAGCTATTAGAGATGCCGAAATTGCATATGAAGAAGAGAGGACTCGGAGAATGGCACAGAATCAGCCCTTGGGTGCATACCAAATCAGAAACATAGCTCCCGGCCAAGGGTTATCAAGTGTGAGACCACCCCCAGTTGCAGCTAATAATTTTGAGTTGAAGTAAGGGTTACTTCAAACCCTTCAAAATTGTTGTGTCTTCTGAGGAAAGCAGAAGAAAGATCCAAACAATCATCTAATGGACTTCGAGGAGAACATGAACACCTTCCAATATAATGGTGTGTCACAAGATGCAGTTTACCTAAGGGCATTCCCCTTCACTCTAAAAGATGAGGTAAATCATTAGCTTCGAAGCTTGCCCCTGGGATCAATTAGAACATGGGAGGAGATGACCAGAAAATTTCTTGCTAAATATTTCTCCTCAGCTAAGACGGGCAAGTTTAGAAGAGAAATCCATAACTTCTTCCAGAGCGAGACTGAAACTATATTTGAATCTTGGGAGAGGTTTAAGGATATTGTGCAAAAGTGTCAACATAGCAGAGTTGAATTTTGGATGCAACTCCAGGACTTTTGGGATGGATTGACACCGACCTCACGTAGAACATTGAGCAATGCTGCTGGAGGTCCGTTGATAAAAAAGACTCCAGAAGAGATAGTCACAATTCTAGATGAGTTATCTGAAGTTGAAAATCAGTGGCCCTCGGAGATTACTGATAGAAGAAGATCAACTAGTGTTCAACATGTTGATACTAACACATCTGTGCAGGTACAACTTGATACCTTGGCCAAAGAAATAAGGAATCTGACCTTATCCTCGTTACATAACAAGCCTCATGCAGTCTGTGATATATGTCAAAGAGGACACCCTACTCATGAGTGTCAAGCTACCATAGAGGAAGTTAATGTTGTGGGTAATTATAATTTCAATGCAATGGGTCAGAAGCACCCCGGTCTTTCAAGGAGATCACTAGGGAGTACAACAAATGCATGGCAACAAAATAACTCCAGATTTCAAGGGAGGCCGCAGTGTCAGTCTCAACAGCCAATTTAAACTGGGTTAGATGATTTGATGAAGTCTTTCATTATCAAGACAGATGAGGGATTAGATGCTCATGGTGAAGCTATTAAAGAACTTGGAACAGATTTGTGTAACTTAGAGAGACAAATGCGACAAATTGCAAATATATTATCTGAATGAATCCCAGGTACTCTGCCAGCTGATAATGAAAAGATTCCCAAAGAAACGGTAAATGTTGTGACCTTGAGAAGCACGCAAGTATTGAAAGATCCCACTCAGTCCAAAAAGAGGTGATACCTGAAAAAGAAAGTGGGGAGGAGCTGCAAATTGAAGATGGTAAGAAGACGAAAGGTAAGAAGGGAGTAGAGAAAAAGAATAAGGAGGAAACTTCAAGAAGGAGGACTCTAATGAAGAGACCAAGCACATGCCTGCTTTACCTTTTCCCTAATAGCTCTATATAGAAATGTTGGACAAGCAGTTTGAGGTATTTTTAGATATGCTGAGATAGGTTAATGTAAACCTGTCATTCACCGAAGTTCTCTCACAAATGCAAACTTATGCAAAGTTCTTGAAGGCGATCCTTACAAAAAAGAGGAAGATAGAAGATACATCGGTAGTCAAGCTCACAGAGCATTGCAATGCAATCTTTAAAAACAAACTCACACAAAACTGTGGAGATCTAGGGAGTTTTACTATACCTTGATCTTTAGGCACTCTTAACTTTGATAAATCTTTATGTGATTATAGTGCCTCGATGAATCTAATGCCTTTGGCAATTTACATGAAACTAGAGAATTAGATTGGAGAGATAAGGTCTGCACCAATATCATTGCATATGGCAGATAAAAAATAGATAACACCTGAGGGGATAGTTGAAGATGTCTTTGTGTGGGTGGATAAGTTTGTATTTCTCGTAGACTTTATAGTGGTGAAGATGGAGGAGAATAAGGAGATACCCCTCATTCTAGGAAGACCATTATTAGCAGTAGGTAGAGCAATATTAGATATACATAAGAAAAAGCTCATGTTTAGAGTGGGGGGAGAGACTGTAACGTTCAAGATGGATGTAGAAAAGGGGGTGAAAAAGGAGAGGCCAATTGCAAGTGTTGAGTTGAAGGTGAAGGGTGTGAAAGAGAAGGCTGCATTGAGTGAAAAAGATAAGTGTGGGGTGTACCCCAAGAAGGCTGAAAAGAAGTTGTCTTCATGGATGTGTGCACTAGTTCGGGCGTGTGGAATCGATCCCAACTTTGATTCAGACCGCGACTAGATATTCAGGTAAGTTTTCTCTACCTCATGCTTTTATATTGTGTGCCATGGGGACATGCCACAGCTTAAAGTGTGGGGTGGGGTATATTTTTATGTTGTATGTATATTAGTCTTATTTGTTGCTTTAGTTAATTTGATATTTTTTGCTTTTGTTAGTTTGAGTAGTAGAAACAAATTGAAAAAAACATGAAAATTATAAAAATTTTTATTTTTCTGGACGATGGGTATCATTCGACAGGTTTCTTGAGGGATTAAAGTCGAAAGAAAAAGAAAAAAGAATCTTTTGTCAGGTAGTGTATCAATTCCCCCTTGGTATTTCATTGTGCCGCGATTCTTTTCCAAGGGTTTTGTTTGAATCGGTGTAGTTAGTTTTTATTTTGTATAAGAAAGAAACCTTGTGCTGTGATTTGAAATTAAATCAATATCTCTTGACTTTATTATGCCTTGAGAATAGTGAGTGCTTTAGTTGTGACGCTTAGGCTCAGTTTTTCACTCTTGTATAAGTGCCTTAAATGGTATGAGCTTAACTTTACTTAATTGCTTTTAATAGAGTGTCTTGATAATCCGATCTTGAGTGAGTTATGTGCCATGTGTGTGTGAGGTTTTGCGATATTATTGCATTGCATTTGATGTCTAGAACTTGCCACGCGTGTTTGCAAAGCGAAATAGTAGTTTTGTTCAGTCTTGGAAGTGATATAGGCATTCCTTTGTTGAGCCAGTTATATGCTTTTTTAATCACCTAATTGTTATGTATCTTAGTTAACGCGTTTGATCCTGTAATCCTATTTCTTTGGCAAACACATTGGAAGCTTTACTCATTTGTTTGAGTTGACCATCTATTTGAACCTTGTACCTCTCGTGAGCACTTGAAATTATTATGAACTTTGTAAAAGTGGTAGTGTGGGGTGGCTTGTTTTGCTTTTGAGTGGAACTAATGAAATAAGGAGAAAGGTGCACTATTTTAAAAACGTAAAAGCCACTTGAATTGAAAAAAGTAAGAAAGAATAGTTGTATTGTATCAAAAACCTTTCATGGATAAGTGGTAACTCTTGATGCAATTATGCTTAAATAATTTGGGAGTTGATGTATATTGATGTGAGGGTGGAGTTTTGGTTTGACATAAGTGTGGCGTTTTGAATGTTAGAGTGCATGTATTAAAGAGCTTAGGGAGGTGTAGTCACTCTTATATCTAAATGTATCTTACCCGTCCCGCAACCTACATTACAATCAATTAAAGTCCTACTTGATCCTTGACTGAATGAACTCGATTAGTAGAGTAGTACACTATGGGCAATCTTATGGTTCATCTTTTGTGGCATATGAATGTTCTTTCTTAGAGTGAGAAAATTCTTTCTATCTTGAGTTCCTAATTGTTCTTAAGTTTTATTGTGTGGAACTACTCTATATTGTTGTGTAAGGGCACTTGATTCAAGAAGGAAAGGCAATGTTGTTGACCTGTATGTTAGAATAAGTGAGCGGGTTATATAAAATGTGTGGTTCTTTTGAGTCAAATCTTGAGGTGAATATGGTACACTATTGTACTTACACATTAAACCGTGTGTCGATACGACATCAGAGTATAGAGATATTTGCATTTTAACGGGGTTGGATGCCTCATTTTTGGCTATTTGCGACCAAGATAATTTCCCAAACTCTCTAAACACCTCTCTAACTGCTATCCAAGGTTCCAAGTCTAATCGAAGGTGGTTTTACCTAGACATATCCTCAAAAGTTAGCCTAAGTGAAGAAAAGAGTCTCTATGGTGATGTGATGCCACTAAGGGTGCTTGTAAGCTAAATAAAGCTTTGGTTCGAGTTTTTTCTGATTATTTAAGGTATGTATAACACTCTATTTCTTGGGCTTAAGCTTATATATGCATTGGTTAAGTTATTTGGATGATGAATTACAAGATAGAACTTGATGCTGTATAAGAAGTTGTTATCTCTTATTGGACTATTTTGGAGTTGTATTATATGACTTCATATGGCTGGAAATCGTGGGGAATGGCTTGGTTATCATTTTCGTATTGTTGTTATACTGATAAATATTTTTAGTATGTTGATGATGTTTTAAATAGGAGAATAAGCAACCACACAATATATGTTTTTATATTCTGGACTGTTTGAAGGTGTTTTAAGTATAGGGGAGATGGTAAAAAAAGTTGGGGTTTGGTTCCAATCCAAGCTTACCGCTCGTCGTGTTAAGTAGTAGTTATGATGGTGACATTTTGCACTTATTGTTATGTAATATGAATTGTGTTGTTGGGCTGTTCGGTGTGTTGTGGTGCTGAAAGTATATAGTTGAAGGTCGTATGTAATCTTGTTGTTTTTATAGACTTGGGGAAATAAAGGAAAACAAGGGAGATGCTGCCCGTTTTAATAATAAATAAGCTTGTCGTTCGTTGTACGATAGTTGCATCTTTCGTAGCTTAACAATAGCACTATTATCATTGTTGTAGATTAAAGTTATATGAGACGATTTCAACGTGGTCATTGGATAGACTGTGATAAGTCATATTAAGGCTATCTTTTCTTTCCTTTTGGAATGATCCATATGATAAAAATGAAACGAGCAAACATGAAACTTTCACAAATGATGTTATATATGCGTATATTATATGTATATGTGTTATGGGGAAAGGTTACGGTGTTATATATGCACCAGCCACCTGATCAACTGGCATATATTTATGATTTTGCCCACTGAGGCCGAGATGATATGATGTAATGCACTCAGAGGCTTGATAATATTATGTACGCATATACCTATGCATGATATGACATTTGTCACGCCCCAAAACCGAGGAGCGTGACCAGTGCTCAACCGAGTGAACCCGACCGAGCAAGCCTGTTAGATTTCATTCTACCCAAACTCATCCACGAATAGAGATAATACATATTATCATTAATTAAACTAAAATGTGTTCATGTCTACAATACCAATTCATTTCCAATAGTTTTATCATTTTTAAAGTCTCAAATGGACAAGTAATACAACCATAACATAACATAGTTTGTCTTTCCCGAGCACCAATAGACAACCCACATTATGTTTATGCAGCCTCTATAGATAAAGAAGAGTACAATGATAATACCGGCAACAAGGCCCTGGCTATACCTCAAACCGAATACACAAAGTACAAAAGATACATGACCCGAAATGAAGTGGGGCTCACCAAGTCAGCTGGGAAGAAGTTGTACTACTATCACTGATCAATATCTCTTGCTGTGGAACCACCTGCATCCATTTAAAGATGCAGCGCCCCCGGCAAAATGGACGTTAGTACCGTCGAATAGCACTAGTATGTATAACTAAACAATCTTTCAATAAAATGACAAATACTACAAACAAGATTATCATAATATCAATGAAAGCCTTTATTAACATCAAACCTCAATTTAAGATCAAGACAGTGTTCCAATTAATTTCCATATCTCACATTGGGAGATTTTTAGTATCGATATACCATTGTCCACAATACCATTATTCACAATACCAGTACCACCGTGCTCTTATCACGGGTCCGATCACGACCTGATCGGCTAGGCCATCTCATTAGAGACATCAACCACAATTTCTCTCAATATCAATCCACCATCTTTAGCACGGAGTCCGATCACGACCCGATCGGCTAGGCCATCTCATTAGGGACATCAACCACAATTACCATTTCAATTACAATTTCCAGCACAATTACCACCATGTGTGCGGCATGGTGTCCGATCACGACCCAATCAGCTAGGTCGTCTTACTTGAGACATCAACCTTTTTATATCAATCATCGCATTTCATAATACTTTCACATCTTTTCATTTCACTGGCACTAGTGGCCATAGTTATAAGATCATTCTTGGCACGTTGGCCATATTTAGTATTTCATGCTCACATTACCAATTTCAAATATCATCCTCATCATCAATAACAAGCACAATTCAAATCAAAGTGTGTAGTACATATGTGAGCAATTTAGAGTCTAATGCACATAGAGATATTTCACAAAATTTGGCATAATAGCCCTCATTTGAACTTGAATTAAAGTCGAAACATTATTAATGCACATCCCATATTTTAACACATCCTCAATTAGTAACATAACATGAATAGAGCATTTGTGATGCGTGTTGAACATATATCATTCAACCCAATCTTACTCGCAATAGCCAATTTCATAATGAATCACTCGAGACTTGCATAATTTACATGAATATCGTGGAATTCAATTCTAAGAGGAGAGTTTAGCCAACATACCTCACTTGAGCTTCCTTACACTCTAAATTTTCTGGAATTCTTAGCAACTTCAATCTATTTTAGAAATATAACAAATTGAACCAAAATTAGGAAGATGATCATGGTTGTAGCTCATTTGAGCATTTTATCAAATATTATATGTGCATTAAGGTCTCAAGGTCCTTTTTATGAAGGATTCCATCATCCCACAACCCAATATTTACCATTTTTAGCTCAACAATCTTCCTACACCCTTTGATAACACATGCATGTAAAATAAACAACTCTCATGCCCAAAAGATTATCTTGTTAGTTATCCATTTTCAGAAGATTTCGAAATTAGGGTTTAGGGTGTAGAATCTTACCTCTAGGATGAAGAACTAGTGAGCTTCCCTTCTTAATCATCCAAAACTTGAGCAAGAATTGAACAACAATTATTGAAGAACACCTTCTCACTCTAGGGAACCCGCTGTCACTCTAAAATGTCACATAATAGCTCAAACAAGACCCAAAGAGTGTATTTAACGAAATAGGGTCGGGTTTTAAAAACCCAAAATGGAGCTCCGGAACAGTTCTATGGTCGCATATGTGACTGCACAATGGATATGCAGACCGCATATCAGTCGAATAATTGCTGATAAAATGATCAAAAAAGTTGTCTGTGTATGCGGTCACTATGTGGTCCGCATAACTGTTATGCGATCGCATAATGCACCGCATAACATTTATGCGGTCACATAGTCGACCGCATAATTTCTTCAAACTGACCCAATTAACTGACTCACTTTGCGGCCATTATGCGGTCCACAGAGTGATTTTGCGGTCGTATAATGGACCGCAGAAATGTGCTTTTCCGCCAAACATTTTTTTCTACTTTCCGGTGCATTATTCAACCCAAAAAGTACGAGCCGCGGCGAGCCATGAAACATTATTTTCTTTGCAATTTTTACCGGGATTTACACTTAAGTTCTTCAAACTTTTCCGGGGTGTTACAACATTTATACCCATATACATGACACTATGAAGATTTCAGGATTACTGAGCTATTCAGACTTACAAATTGAGTCATTTAGTCCATGTTTCTTTCACGTCTTTTATATACTTATTTTCATGCCTTATATACTCAGTACTTTATTGTTACTAAAGTCCCTTTTCCATGGGGACACTGCGTTTTATGCCCGTAAGTCTCGATAGACAGGTTGACAGTCCTCCTAGTAGGCTATCTGCTCAGTGTAAGGTGTTGGTGCACTCCACTTGCTCCGGAGTTGACTATTTGGTCAGTATGCTCTGGGCATGTATTGATTGGTATGGCGGGGCCCTATCCGGACCATTATGATTTTTATGTACACTTAGAGGCTTGTAGATAGATGTCATGTATATGGGTACTTGTATGGCCTTGTCGGCCTATGTATTGAGTGTACAAATGATCATGTCGCCCTTATAGGCCCTTATGTCACATGTGTATGTTGCTATATCATGATGGATCGTCATATGTTGAGTATTCATTTAGGTTTTATTCTGGTTATCTCATGACGGCCCTTCTGTCCTATTTACCCATAATGGTGTGATAAGAAAGATACGTTACGTTGGTACTCTGTTGAGTAAGGCATAAGGTGCCCTTCGTGGCCCTCCGATTTAGGTTGTGACAATAAGTCCTTCTAAGGAGCCATCTAAATACTCGATAGGTAGCTGTTGTTGTAGGCGAACTCTGCAATCAGTAGAAACAGATCCCATGAACCCCTGAAATCCCTAACACAGTCACATAGCATATCCTCCAAGATCAGAATAGTGCGCTCGGACTGCCCGTCTATCAGGGGTTTGAAATGTTCTACTCAACTCAATTTGTGCGCCTAACTCATGCTGCACAACTCTCCAAAAATACAATGTGAAGAGCGTTCCTCAATTGGAGATAATGTACACTGGCACACCATGTAGACAAACAATCTCAAGGATACAGATTTGAGCTAGCTGCTCTAAAGAATAGGTAGGCATAACCGGAATGAAGTGTGCAAACTTGTTCTTTTATCCAATATAACCCACACTTCATCAAATTTCTTCAAAGTCTGTGGGAGACTAACAATGAAATCCATGGTAATATGATCCGTCTTCCACTTTGGAATATCAAGTCTCTGAAGCAAATCGCCCGACCTCTGATGCTCGCGCTTCACCTACTAACAGCTCAAACACCGAGCCACATACTCTACTATATATTTCTTCATCCTTCTATACCAATAGTGCTGACTCAAATCCCGATACATCTTGGTGACACATGGATGAATGGAATATCGCGATGTGTGAGCCTCCTCAAGGATAGACTCATGAAACCCATCCACATTGGGCACACATATCCGGCCCTACAACCGCAATACCTCATCATCTCTAATAGAAACCTCCTTGGCATCGTCGTGCTGCATTGTGTCCTTAAGGGAAAGCAAATAGGGGTCGTCATAATGATGCGCTTAAATGCGCTCATGCAGAGAAGATCGAGAAACCAAGCAAGCAAGTGTCACGCCCCAAACTCAGGGTACGCGACCGGCGCTAAACCGAGATAATCCGACTGAACAAGCCTGTACATTACCTTCTACCCAAACTTATTCAAGAATAACAGTAAAATCTAATTTATTAATTAAGCGGTGAGGAGGATCAAGTAAACAACAACTCAAACTCATTATCAGTAGTTACATCATTTATAAGTTTCAAAATACATACCCTTTCATAGTTTTATGTGGAACGTGTGATACAATTACAACATTACCAATTTGGCATTCCCCATACCAACATACCACCCACACTATGTCTACAGAGCGTCTATTAGATACAAAAGAGTACAATGATAGTGCCGGCAACAAGGCTCCGACTATACCTCAAAACATGGTGATAAAAGGAACAAAAGATACATGACCCGAGTGAAGTGGGACTCACCAAGTCAGCTGGGAAAAGAGTGTAGTGCTATCTCTTATCAGTGTCGCCTCTTGTAGAACCACCTGCATTCATTAAAGATGCAGCGCCCCCGACAAAATGGTCGTTAGTACTGATGAAAAATACTAGTATATATACTAAACACTCTCTCAAAGAAACGAGCAGTAATGCAAGTAAGGACAGTCGTAATATCAGTTAAGGTCTCAAACAATTACCAAATATCAAATTAGAGATAAGATAAGTTTTAAATAAATTTCAAAATTTTAAGTTTGGAAATCTTTGGTACTGGTATATCATTATTCACAATTTCGATTACGATTTCCAACACATTCAATACCATGTGTGCGGCATAGCGTCCGATCATGACTCGATCGGCTAGGACGTCTCATGCGAGACATCAACCAAATCACAATTTCAATTACCATTATAATACAGTTACCACCATGTGTTCTTGAGACATCCTAGAATGCACCAGTTATTCACATATACAAATGATAATATGATAAACACAAAACGTCCTAGCAGTTTTGGTACGAGGCATACTTATCGATCGGTTATGACTTGAAGAGGTTGATTTCGAGGATGACTAGAATGAGGAAATTTCTGGATGCATGATGTGCTATACTTTGTGGCATATTAGAAATCATGGAATGATTCGGATTTGTTATCCGTGGTGGGTGTAATACGCAAAGAGAATGGATTCACACATTTTTGTAAGATGGGGTTTCTTCATGAGGTATTTAGGTGCTGATTGAGCACAAGTCATTCGCCTCGTATTGGCAGTGCATTTGAGATTATAGTAGAGTGGATGACTTTCAAAAAAGTTCTAATCAGTTTAAGATTTATGTATCATTAATGATTCTAGATTTCAGTACTTCTGATGTTAAAGAAACAACTTCAGATTCACAAAAGGTCTCTTTGGTATTGGCATTCTGGTTGTGGTATTATTGGATTCCTAAGAGGGAATACAGTGTCTTATNATGACTTTCAAAAAAGTTCTAATCAGTTTATGATTTATGTATCATTAATGATTCTAGATTTCAGTACTTCTGATGTTAAAGAAACAACTTCAGATTCACAAAAGGTCTCCTTGGTATTGGCATTCTGGTTGTGGTATTATTGGATTATTAAGTGGGAATACGTGTCTTATGGGCTTTAGGATAACGTGGATTGATGCTAGGATATCTTGTGATGAGCTTTGGTTAAGGATCGTAGTGTACTGGCAACAAGAAGTGTTAACTTGAAGGCAAGTCGAGGATAATTAAAAGATTGGGGTCAACTTGGTAGTGATTCCGGTTGGCATGGTAATATATTTCTTCGATTCTGATGGCTTGGTTTTGTGCTAATGTGTTTCGAAGATCTCCCAATGATTTCAACCACGGCTTGGGGCGGATGTTTTCGATAGCGATGAGGAATATGTTGGGTGTTGTGATTCTTTCTTGGATAGGGGTCAAGTGGAGGGTTTCTAATTGACAGAATATGTGTCCGGCTTGTAATTCCAGGATGATAATGGGGTTCTCCTATTTTTCCAATGATGGCGTGATAGATCTGGTGCGACATGTGGGGTTAAGGTTTACATGTACAAGATTGCGGTTCAGCTTTGAATTGAAGGTCAGGAGTTCTAGACAACATTAACGATTTCTGACATTTAGAAGGATGCTGGCACTGTATGTATCACCTGATAATGGTGCATATTTCAAAAGGTGTATTGTGTTTGACTTGCAGATGATTGACTGGTATTACGTAATCGCCTGGTTGTTGGTTGACTACGGATGTTTAGATTTTGCTATGTGGCACGGAAGAATTATGGAAATATTTCTTGTGAGGTGACTGTGTATGAGGGATGTATCATTCATTTGAGTGATGGAGCTGGGATCGGACATGTATATTCTTGTATTCTAGGGATTTAAAGACTATTAGGCTTCTCAAAGGCAGATTGTTCGTTGGTTGTAGATGGTGACGGTATGTTGAGAGGTTGACAGCTGAGTGAATGTGTTATGGATAGGTTAATGTGGGATTTTCGGAGGTTCTCTACCTATTTTGTGCGTATAGGAATTGATTTTGAGGTCATTGGTAGGTCTAATGATAATGTGTGTTCTACATCGGGTTCGCTTTATTTACTCAGCACATTTACTATTGAGGGAGTATCATATGTTAGAGTTGATCATATTCTTTTTCTTATATTTTCCATGTATTACTCTCCTATGCTACAATGATTTGTGAGACTTTTGACGTTTTACGCACATGATGTTGTTCTATTGGGCCTTGTGGCATAATTCGACGAGATGGCCCTTGGTGTTAAATTGTTGATAGCGCCTTGGTTATGGTTTTCCTGCTTGTGGTATATTGATAAGTGTGGATTTGGAGCACTTTAGTACCTTCATGCTTTAGTTTTAGTCTGAAAATATTGATTTATGTTCTCAAAACTAATGAAAGTGTGCAAATTGCAAGAATATTGGAGATTTTGACTCTAATGAAGAAATCTAACTCAAAAAGGAGTGTTCCGGATCACAAGTCAAGAAGGACCGCAACATACCAGAAGTGTAGTCCGCAAAAGTATTTCTACGGCCGTAGAAGAAGTGTTGACCGTAAAATTCTCTCTGCGATCGCAGATCTTACGTAGAAGCCCAGAAGTGATTTAAGAGAGGTACGGACCACACACAATTTGTGCAGCAGCAGAACATGGTTGCACTGACAAGAATCAAAAAGTTCAGAGAGTGTGCAAAGTGACCAAGACTGAAGCCTTGCCAGAAGTGCAGACTGCACATGATTTGTGCGACCGTAGAAGCTGAAGTGCAGCCTCAAATTAAATTGTGCGGAAGTGGAATCTCTCAACCTACAGACTCAAGCAATGTGCGGCCGCAGAACCTCCCAACGGGCATTTTCATCAGCAAACTTTGGGCCACTATAAATTGACAGAAATCACCTTTTTAGGTCAAGTTTTGAAGTTTTCTTAGCTGTAGCCATTGTAGTTTACCAGTTTGGGTAATTCTTGATCATTTTGGGACAAAAACATCATAGTTTACCATTTTAATTTTATGTTATAGCTTTAATTAGTGTTTCTTCTTTGTTATCTTCATTTTCTACTATGAGAAGCTAGATACTTACTTGGTGTGTGACCGAACCCTAGTGTGTAAACCTTATGGGTATCTAATTTAATGCTTGTTTATGATTGAGTGTTATTATTTAGCCTTGTTCATACTTTAATTTTAGAATTAATGGTTGCAAACATTTATTCATGCCTTTTTGACTTGGTCTTTACTTGAAAAAGAGGGACCTAGTCCAGGAAAACTTGGCTAACAAGAAATTGGGCTAGTTAAGTATTTGAATAGCCTAAATAAAGGGTTTGAACTAGAGATAGGGAAAACCCGACATGAGCTCATATCAACTATTTAGCTTGATACTCATTTGGG
>AWOL01S0014706.1:0-33179 GCA_000715115.1 Nicotiana otophora
TATATATATATATATATATATTATGGTACATATTAGTCATATATATTTTTAGTTTAGTTCTTTTCTATTATATTAATCTAATTCTTTGCCTTTACATTCTAGTTTGATTGGTATTTTTTTTTTGCTAAGCACAAGAATTTATTTCATGTTAAAAATAATCGATTTTTAATTGAGTACTTAAATTATTCATCACTATTTGATTTAATTGTCATCAATATATCTTGGTAAATGATAGATTTCTCAAAGAGCAATTAATTTGATAGTGTTACATTGAAAATATAGTCGCCGGAATATGCGTTTGGTAGTGTGTCTCATATTTAAGAAAAAAACGATAAATAACTGAAAAAATTGAAAAGCCGACAAAAACCGAATCGATAAAAAACTGACTTAATTGGTTTGATTTGGTTTGGTTTCAATATTTGAAAAATCGACTTACTTGATTTGGTTTCTTTTTAGGGAAAAACCGACCATAACCGAACTATGAACACCCTAGCTGCTGTGGACAACACCTTTCTTGGCACCGTTAGGACTCCAGGTTCTTCCATTCTTTCTTAGAATTTGCTATTTGTTAATATTATGTCGGTTGCCTTTTATCCTTGATTATTGTATTTCCTTCGGCTTGCTTGCATTTATCTGCCATTAGTTGTATCACTAGTGTCTTTTGCGTGCCCAAGTTAGATTACATTTCAGTTTATATTTAGGCTTTGCTTGTTTTACGCTTTACCAGCTCATCTGCATTAGTAGTAGTTAAGGCTTAGTTTATATCCATGTATTTTTGCTGGTGTAGTGGCTATTCTGAGAGATGGTAGTGTAAGGTCGTGTCCTCGGGTGGATCAGCGAGTAGGAACCAAGGATGGCAAGGGGTTCAGGATTTCACAAGGTTGAGAGTTGGATCCTGGGACATAGGGACACTGACGGGTAAGTCGATAGAGTTGGGGAAGATTCTACAGAAGCGAAAGATTAATATAGCATGTGTCAAGGAGACTAGATGGGGGGTACGAAGGCTCGGGATGTTAATGAGTATAAGCTTTGGTATTCGAGGGGTGTTGGAGGTAAGAACGGGGTAGGTATTTTAGTTAATAATGATCTCAGAGAGTTAGTGGTGGATGTTAGGAGGGTGAATGATAGGCTGTTGATTATTAAGCTAGTGGTTAATGGGTTCACTTTTAATGTGATTAGTGCTTATGCGCATCAAGCGGGACTAAGTGAGGAGGACAAAAGGCGCTTCTAGGAGGATTTGGATGAGGTTGTACGTGGTATCCTTCATTCTGAGAAGATTTTCATAGGGGTGACTTTAATGGTCATGTTGGGGAGATGGGTAGGGGTTATGACGAGGTGCATGGCGGGTTTGGTTTTGGGGTTAGGAACGAGAGCAGTACTTCGTTGTTGGATTTTGCTAAAGCTTCTGACTTGGTGCTAGCTAACACGGGTTTTAATAAGAGGGAGGAACACTTGGTCACTTTTTGGAGTAGGGTTTCCAAGATTCCGATTGATTTTCTTCTCCTCAGGAGAGGTGATAAGGGCCTTTATACGGATTGCAAGGTTATCCCGAGTGAGTGTCTATCGACGCAGCATGGGCTCTTGGTAATGGACTTGGAGGTCAAGGGAGCAAGGAAGAAGAGAGCGGTGTATGGCCAACCTAAGATCAAGTGGGAGCCTTGACTAAGGGAAAGGCTCAGGAGTTGGGGGTAAATCAGTTGGCTATGGGGGCCTGTAGGATAAGTGGGGACGCGAGTAGTATGTGGACAACGACGGCGAAATGTATTAGGGAAGCTTCTAGGGAGGTGTTAGGGGTCTCGAAGGGTTACTCGGGTGGCCACAAAGGGGGACTGGTGGAGGAATGGGGAGGTCCAAGGAAAAGTGGAAGCTAAGAAAACTACGTATTTAAAGCTAGTGGGGAGCACATACGAGGAAGAGCGGAGGCCGTATAGGGAGTGTTATAAGAAGGCAAGGAGAGGCGAAGCTCGCGACCACGGTGGCTAAGACTGTAGCTTTTGAAAGATTGTATGTGGATCTTGGGGGCAAAGGAGAGGATAGAAAATTGTACAAGTTAACCAAGATTATGGGGAGGAAGGCTCGAGACCTGGATCGAGTGAGGTGTATCAAAGACGAAGATGGTAAGGTATTGGTGGAAGAGGCGTGTATCAGGCGTAGATGGCAAGAGTACTTCCATAGACTCTTAAATGAGGAAGGGGATAGGAACATCGTGATGGGCGAGTTGGAGAACTCAGAGAGTCGGAGAGATTTTGGGTTTGGTATGCGTATTAAGTGCGAGGAGGTTGATGTGGCAATATGGAAGATGAGTAGGGGTAAGGCGACTGGGCCTGACGAGATCCCGGTGGAATGTTGGAAAGTAGCAGGTAGGGTAGGCTTGGAGTGGCTTACTAGTATGTTTAACGTAATTTTCAAAACGAAGAAGATGCTCGAAGATTAGAGGTGGAGTTTGATAAGTCCGTTGTACAAAAACAAAGGTGATATCTAGAACTGCAACAACTATAGGGGTATCAAGCCGATGAGTCACACTATGAAGGTTTGGGAGAGGGTGGTAGAGCAGAGAGTGAGGACAGGTGTATCTATCTCTGAGAACCAGTTCGGATTTATGCCGGAACGGTCAACTACAGAAGCCATTCACCTTGTGAGACGATTGGTGGAGCAGTATAGGGAGAGAAAAAAGGTCTTACACATGGCGTTCATTGATCTTGAGAAGGCTTATGACAAAGTCCCAAAATAGGTGCTATGGAGATGTTTGGAGGCTAACGGAGTCCTGATAGCGTACATTAGGGTGATTAAGGACATGTATGAAGGTGCTAAGACTCGGGTGAGGACTGCGGGAGGAGACTCGGAATGGGGTTGCATTAGGGATTAGGCCTTAGCCCGTTTTTGTTTGCCCTAGCGTTGGATATGCTGAAATGACACATACAAGGGAAGGTGTCATGGTGTATGTTATTTACTGACGACATAGTTATGATTGACGAGACGCTAGGGGGTGTTAACGCTAGGTTGGAAGTTTGGAGACAGGTGCTGGAGTCCAAAGGTTTCAAGTTGAGTAGGTCAAAAACTTAATACTTGAAGTGCAAGTTCAGTGATGAGAGACATGAAGAAGAAGTGGAAGTAAAGATTGATACCCAAATCATTCCCACGAGAGATAGTTTCAAGTATCTTGAGTCAATAATCCAAGGCAATGGGGAGATTGACGAGGATGATACCCACCACATTGGATCGGGTTGGATGAGATAGAGGCTAGCTTCGGGGGTTTTATGCAACAAGAATATTCCGCCTAGACTTAAAGGAAAACTTTACAGTGTGGTGGTTAGACCGTCTATGTTGTATGGAGCTGAGTGTTGTACTGTCAAGAAGTACCATGTCTAAAAGACGAGCGTAGATAAAATGAGGATGTTGAGATAAATGTGTGGACATACCAGGAAAGACAAGATCAGGAATGAAGTTATTAGTGACAAGGTGGGAGTGGCATCTGTGGAAGCCAAGTTGCAGGAATCGAGGCTACGATGGTTTGGGCATGTGAGAAGGAAAGACATAGATGCCCCGGTCAGAGTGTCTGAGAGGTTGACCATGGCGGGCTTGAGGAAGGGAAGGGGTAGGCCAAAGATGTATTGGGAAGAGGTGATTAGGCAGGACATGTCGATGATTCACCTAATCGAGGACATGACTAGCGATAGGAAGGTGTGGAGGTCGAGGATTAAGATGGTGGGTTGACAAGTAGTTGTGAGTTTCTCCTAGGTTTACCAGTAGTACTAGTAATATTCTTGTTGTTGGTTGAAAGCTACTTCCTTTTAGTTTGTTATTATATCTGGTACATAGTAACCACGTCCATTATTTTTGAAAATTGCTATTGGAAATTGTTGCTCCCTGATTGTTATTATTTGATGCTATTCTTTTTCCCTTTTACTGGAAATTGTTGCTCCCTAATTGTTACTATCTGATGCTACCTTTTCTCCTCTTTTTCCTTATCATCTTTTGTCTCCCTCGTCTTTCTTTCTCCCCCTCTTTCTTCTTCTTCTTCTTCTTCTTCTTCTTCTTCTTCTTCTTCTTNGATTGTTATTATTTGATGCTATTCTTTTTCCCTTTTACTGGAAATTGTTGCTCCCTAATTGTTACTATCTGATGCTACCTTTTCTCCTCTTTTTCCTTATCATCTTTTGTCTCCCTCGTCTTTCTTTCTCCCCCTCTTTCTTCTTCTTCTTCTTCTTCNCTACTTCCTTTTAGTTTGTTATTATATCTGGTACATAGTAACCACGTCCATTATTTTTGAAAATTGCTATTGGAAATTGTTGCTCCCTGATTGTTATTATTTGATGCTATTCTTTTTCCCTTTTACTGGAAATTGTTGCTCCCTAATTGTTACTATCTGATGCTACCTTTTCTCCTCTTTTTCCTTATCATCTTTTGTCTCCCTCGTCTTTCTTTCTCCCCCTCTTTCTTCTTCTTCTTCTTCTTCTTCTTCTTCTTCTTCTTCTTCTCTTTTCTTCCTTTCCACTTTATTTTGAGCTGAGGGTCTATCAAAAATAGTCTCTCTACCTCTCCAGGTAGGGGTAAGGTCTGCATACACACTACCCTTCCCAGATCCCACTTGTGGGATTATAGTAGGTATGTTGTTGTTGTTGTTGTTGTTGTTATTGTAGACAATAATAGGGGCATGTAATATTCACTTGTAAGAACTCACTTTGACAAACAGATTCTCTCTCTCTTGATAAGATACAAATACCATCTTTTCACTAAGATTCTTGTTTATACTATTCCATACTTTTTCATCATATCCGAGAATAACTCAAATATTCAAGGATTTGTCTGTCATTCATCATTGTCAGGAGGAACATCCATCTATTTCATCATTTATTGGGTGAATCATTCCTCCTATTTACTTAAATCCCATTTGTTGATATTCTTTGCTATTGAATGCTACATTATTGCTCATGTTTTTTAGAACTGTTATTGCATGTTGTCATTACTATTTGACCGAACCCATCTATTGATTATTGCACCCTTCAAAGCTTTATCTAGAAATATTATTGTTAACTAAGTTTAACCCCTAATTACATAAATTTAATTATCTGAACCAAGATACTTATTTTTTTGTCAAACAATTTGGCGCCGCCTATGGGAATTTCTTAGTTAAAACTTTTAGTTTCTTCTATATCTACAACTAGCACGGGTCACTAACGTAAAAAAAAAAAAGAACCAAAAACAAGATCTCCTTTCTTTGTGTGCACAAATCCAAACATGACAGGTAACCGATAAGAAAGGATGAGAATAATAAGTGACCTCCCAACCAACCTCATGAACATCATCAACGAAAGCTGTGAAACGCCAGACGAAGGTGCGACGCCCAGTGCCCCGTAGGCGAGATGGGTCACCGCCCCCTCACTGCAGCATCACAAAGTCTCGGGGTGAGGGAGTCTCCACGTATGTGGGGGAAGAGACGCCCCCTGCTGTAAAAAAAGCTCCTCGAAGCATGGCTAACTGACACGCTAACCAGCATCCTCAACAAGCCCGCTCGGGGCATGACTATTGGAAACACAATGTGATGACCCGATAGGTTATCTTTAAATTTAATATTCATTTATGTGTTCTGAGACCTCGAATAACACCATTTAGCTTTCTTCGATTTGCGTGCCCAGTCCGTATATTTTTTCGTAAAGCTTTTATGTGAAAAATTGATAAAAATGAGAAATAGTGCTTTAAAACTCACTTAAGTTGACTTCGGTCAATATTTTTAGAAAACAGACCCGGATCAGTATTTTGATGATCTCGGTTGGTACGTATCATAATTTGGGACTTTGACGTATGCTCAGAATTTAATTTGGAGGTCCCTACCTTGAGTTATCGCCATTTATTAAAAATTAGAAGTTTGAAAGCTTAAATATTTCAAAGTTTGACCACAAATTGACTTTTATTGTAATCAGGCTTGGATTTCGATTCCGAAAGTTAGAATAGCTTCGATATATCATTTGGGACTAACCTACAAAATTTGAGGTGATTCCGAATTGATTTGACACGTTTCAGCGCAAATTATAGAAGTTAGAAGATTTGAAAACTCATAATTCGATTCAAGGTGCGATTCATAGTTTTGATGTTGTTTGATGTGATTTTAGGCCTCATGAAGGTCCTCTTATGCTATGGGACTTGTTGGTATGTTAGGACGGGATCCCAAGGGGTTCAGGTGAGTTTCGGGGTGGTTTCGGACCATTTTGTAGGCCATTTTTTAGTTGTTGGTTTTTGGCCACGGGGGTATGCATCGCGATCGCGGACAAATGGTCGCGATCGCAAAGAGAAATTTTACTATTTGGACACTGTGAATCGCGATCGCGTAGAGGAAAATTCTGCTGCATTGACCTGACTTTGGAAGCTTATATCTCGCAATGTATAAGGAATTTGAAGATGATCCAAAATTGAAAGTTGTAGCCCTTTGAGTCTAGTGTTTATAAAGTCAAACAATTTGACATTTTGAATTGTATACAAAATGTTATGGGTAATATACTACATGTTGTCTGAGAAGAGTTTGGAAAGAGTAATAGCAATTTGTTCATCGTGATCGCGGGGAAATGGTCGCGATTGCATTGGGTAAAATTGTTCTGGAAATTTTTGTGCTACACGGTCGCGAAGAATTTTCCATGAACGCAAAGGGTAAATGCCTGGGAAGCAAAACTTAAGTTCTGAAAATGAGATTTCGTCTTATTTTTCATTATCCGCGATTTAGAGCTCGGTTTGGGCAATTTTCAGAGGGGTTTTTTGCACAAGTTCGAACTGGGTAAGTGTTCCTTATCCTATATTGATTAAATTTTAAGATTTCATACTCATTTACATCATGAATCAGTGAATTTAATTGAAAAAAAATTAGATTTTTGTAAAATCTTTCAAAAATATAAAATGAAGATTTGAAAGACAATCCGATGTCGGAATTCGATAATTTTTATATGGTTGAACTCGTATCGGAATGGGTGTTTGGATTTTGTGATTTTTCATCGGGTTCCAAAAAGCGGGTCTCACGTTGACTTTTGGTTGATTTTTCTAAAAATAACTTAAATTAAGTCTCGTTTGAATTGTGAATAATTTATAAAGCTCAAATTGAATTGTTGGTAAATAAATTGCTAGGTTTGGTTTTTTTGCAGAATAATTCGAAAGAAAAAGTTGTGGTCGAGTGATCACTTGAATTATGAAGTAAGGTAAGTGTCGTGGTTAACCTTGACTTGAGGGAATAAAACCCTTGAATTATTTGTTACGTGAATTTCATGTGTAACGATGTATAGGCGAGGTGACGAGTGCCTATACGTCGTCAAATTGATTGTTTGCATATTTATCTGAAAATCATAAATTATTTTAAATCATGAATTAATTATTATATTAATTATTTCTCTCATATTCATTGTCCAATATTATGTCTTGAATTCATGCTATAATTTCTACATGCTTATTTGACTTATGTGTCATAATTGATACTTGACATTTAACATATTAAATATTAAATTGCCTATTTGTTTCCTGATTTTCACAATTAATTGCTACTTCTCATTACTTATTTCCTAAACAATTCATAATTGCTGTATACCCTGTTGCCTAATAATTTCTTATTAAATATGATATTTATTGGAGTGGTTTTATATTAAATTATTGTTAAATTATATTATTGGATCGGGTTGCACGCCACAACGAATTTTACTTTAAGTTTATATTGTTGGAGCGGGTTGCACGCCGCAACAGAATTTATTTGAAAGATTATACTGTTGGATCGGGTTGCACGCCACAACAGATTTTATTTTAAGTTTATATTGTTGGAGCGGGTTGCACGCCACAACGGAAATTAATTGAAGGATTATATTGTGGGAACGGGTTGCACGCCGCAACAATATGATAAAAGAAATAATTGGTTATGACTGCGTAATTGACTTCAATTATTGATACGATTTACTTGTCTTACCTCTACTCCTCCTCCTCCTCCTCCTCCTCCTCCTCCTACTACTACTACTACTACTATTATTATTATTATTATTATTATTATTATTATTATTATTACTATTATATTATTGTTATTATTATTATTATTATTACTATTATTACTATTACTATTACTATTACTATTACTATTACTATTATTATTACTATTATTATTATTATTATTATTATTATTACTATTATTATTACTATTATTATTAGTTTTATTACTATTACTATTATTATTACTATTATTATTATTATTATTATTATTATTATTATTATTATGTACAGGTTAATGTAAGCGACCTCCCTTAGCCTCGTCAGTATTTCGTCGAGGTTGGGCTCGACACTTACAGAGTACATGGGGTCAGTTATACTCGTACTACACTCTACACTTCTTGTGCAGATACCAGAGTTGGTCCCAGCGGCGTACTATAGATTTGCTCGGATTCAGCTATCAGAGGAGACTTGAGGTATAGTTGCACGACGTTCACAGCTCTGAAATCCCCTTCTATTTTATCTTATCTATGTGCTTTCTTTTAGACAAATTTATTTTAATCAGACCCTTATTTGTATTATTCTAGAAGCTCAAACACTTGTGACTCCAATTCTGAGATGGTATTTAGACATCATTATTATTTTGGTTTGTTTATTTAAACTCAACTATTATTTTAGTTGTTGGTTTCGTCACTATTTAATTAAGATGAATTCTTAAAAAATAGTTAAATTATTCTAACATTGGCTTGCCTAGCAAATAAAATGTTAGGCGCCATCACGGTCTCTAAGGTGGGAATTTCGGGTCGTGACACACAAGGACTTGCACAATACAATAAGCGGATGAGCAGTGCAACCAACCTTCTCCTCCAACGACAGGTATTACTCACAGTGTCATTGATAGTGCATGTAACAATGCCCTTGCAGCCATTCTAAAAAGGATGGAAGAAATGGAGAATGAAAATAAGCCGCTACGATATCAAATGAAAGAACACCGAGAAAGGGTCGACAAGATACTGGGCGCTCCTAAACTGTTGTCGAAGAGGGACGTCGGTCGGTTCGTCGAGCAACATTACAGTGATGATGCAGCATCGCCATGCTATACCAAAAACCTTTAAAATACCACCCTACCTCAGCATATATGACAGCACAACCGAATCTGAAGATCATGTGACTCATTACGTCACCGCCGTAAAAGGCAACGACCTCGCCAAAGAACATGTGTCTTCCATCTTGCTGAAGAAGTTCGGCGAAACCTTCACAAGAGGGGCATTAACCTAGTATTCACAGCTACCAGCATGCTCCATAGAAACCTTTGAAAAGATGGCTGACAAGTTCATAACGGCCCACGCCGGAGCCAAGATGGTCGAGGCGAGAGTGAACGACATATTTTCTATTAAACAATCTCTGGGAGAGGGGCTGAGGGACTTTCTCACCCGGTTCAACTGAGTAAGGATGACTTTGCCAAACGCATCTGAAGGGATGTCGATCGCAGATTTTCAGAATGGACTGAGTAGGGATGGTTCAATGGCAACGGGGAAACTATTGAGTCAGTTGATGAAGTACCCCCCAACCACTTCGGACGAAATCCACAATGCTTATTATGACGAGTTCCGTGCAGATGAGGACAACCTCAACGGGTCAACCCACCGACTAACCTCGGCACAAGTAGAATCAAGAAAGGATCGAAGTGAGAATACCATAAGAGATCATCCAATTCCGCGACCTAATAGGGAACGACATCAACTATATATCAGAACGGTCGCCGCCCCTCCCCCCACTACGAAGAAGGTCCATTCAGACCAAGGACGTGAACTCATTGGAACGATAGAGGTATGCCCCCTATTATCTGCTCATAATTTTTGTGTATTACCTACAGAGATAGTCTACGCCCTGGAGAAGCTCGGGCCAAAAGTGAAGTGGCCTCCAAAGATGAGATCGGAACCTAACACTAGAAAACCCGATGCCCTCTGTGAGTTCCACCAGGAATGAGGGCACAAGACGGAAGACTGCATCACCCTAAGGTAGGAAGTCGTGAATATGCTACGACAAGACACCTTAAAGAGCTGCCAAGTGATAAGGGAAGAACCAACTTCGCCAGAGAATGCGAACATAAAGGGTCGCCCAAACTACCCTCACCAGCTCGTACCATCAACATGATCATCGGCGACGACGCCTCTATCAGCATCGTGAAGTTCACCACCACCCACAAACTCAAGCGATCTATCACCCGCTAACGGTATGACGAACTCAAAGAAAGTATCATTTTCGACAAGTCGGATGCCGACGGTTTGGCTCTTTGAATTTTAGATACTGATGTTAAACGCATTATGATAGATGACGGGAGCGACACGTGTATTATCCATCCCCGATTACTTACTCAAATAAAACTCGAGGATAAGATAGTACCGCACTGCATCATGCTTCTAGTTTTAACAATGCAGTTGAACAGACGTCCGGGGAAATTACACTCCCCGTTTTGGTCGGTAGCGTAACTCTGGAAACAACATTCCACATCATGGACCAAGACACCGCGTACAACGCCATAGTGGGACGACCGTAGATACCCCTCATGAAAGCCGTCCCCTCTAGCTTATACCGAGTCGTCAAATTCCCAACTCCATGGGGAATATTCAGCATACGGGGAGAGCAACAAAGGAAGGATAAAGAAAAAGAGGCATAGCAATCAACAGGGTCAAAGTCGGGGAATGACGAGATCGGGGAAGGCATCAAAGATCCCGACATAGACAACGCCGCAAGATCGACCATAGAAGACCTTAACCCCGTTCAATTAACAAGAAAGCCTATATCGGTTGCAAACTTCAGGACCTAGGTACATTCAGTCAATTCTTAAAAGTTAATGTGGATTTATTTTCTTTCATCCATGCAGATATGTCGGGCATCCCAAAGGAAATTGCCACGCACAAATTAAACGTCGACCCCTTCCACCCCCCGATGAGGCAGATCAGGCGTAAATTCAACTCTGTAATTAATGACGCAGTGCGGGAGGAAGTAGAAAAACTATTAGAATGGTTCCATCATGGAATCGAAGTACCCCAAATAGGTCGCCAACGTAGTAATGGTTATAAAGAAGAATGGGAAATGGCGGATGTACGTGGACTTCACAGACTTGAACAAAGCATGGCCAAAGTATTCATTCTCCCTGCCTCAAATCGACCAACTCATTGATGCAACGGTCAAGGAAGGATCAGGACAAGACGCACCAACAGAGGCACGGACAGAGGCAACCGCGAACGAAGAAGAAAACGGGACACGAGCCGAGAAGGGCACATTCGATGAATGAGCGAAAGCCGAGGCCTTAGCATATTTACTCTTTCGGAACGCAAGCGCGAGAGATCGCGACCTCCTGGAGGACCCCGTAGCTGAAATTAAGGGAAGTGCAAAGGGAAAATAAAGTCAGCCAAAGTAAACCACAAAAGAGAAATAACTAAGAGGCTAGTGACAAGAACAACTTACAAGTCGAAGGGAGATGGAGACCAAACCTTTTGAAGAAGCCCGACCACTCACATATCCCCACGATGTGAGGAAGGAGCCGACCCACCTAGTCAGAAATATCATTGACCAAAGGCAGAGGCGAAAACATAGCTGCACAATAAGGGACAAGAGATTAGAACCACAGCCAAACATGAAGTAAAAATTGGATACCTACAAATAAACAAGCGCGTACTTACGAGTACAATTCCAAGCCTCAGGGAAACCATCGGTGTTGGCCACCACATCCTCAGTTCTAACAAAGAAAAAGTTGAGCCAGAATTGGCGGTTGGGCTTGTCGTCCATCTTCACCACCAAATATTTACCTCATCGGTGGCGAAGATTCAGTATCGTCCCCCTATAAAAGCTGGGGGCAAATAGGTGCGTCAAGTGTCGAAGTGTGAGCTCGACCCCGACCAACTCTGCAAATTTGGTTTATAAGTTTGTAGACATACGGCGCGAGCTGAGCCGGGCAAACGCTGTAGAAGTAGAAGGCTTAGTAGCCTGGATGGTACACCTGCACCGCATCCCACCCGGAAGGGATCAACTCGAAGTGATTGGGTAGGCCGTATTTAGCCTTAAGCTCTAACAAATCAGCCTCTTTCATAGGCGATTTAAAGGTTCCGGGATCGGATTCAGGTAATTTTGAGAAATCAGACCTGGTATCAAGGATACGAGGAACTATCTCCTCTACCATGGGGAAGCTTCCGTCCTCGACGGCAGCGGGAACGTTCTCCTCATGAGGAAGGAGCACCATCACTAAAGGGACCGACTCACTTCCCTCACTAGACTTGTAAGGTATGTTAGTCATGTTTTCTCGGAAGAAAAAGAGTATCAAGCAATAAAGTATCGAAAACAACGAAAGCCCCTTGAATAGAAAATATTAAGTCATAGAGAAGAAAGAAAGAGATATGGAGTTTTGGAGTAGTGACGAGCGCAAAACACAATACAAAATTATTGCTTGTTAGTCAAAGATAGCATAGATTTAATATCATCTCCACAGGGATTGAATTTAAATAGTGTTCGAATAATTTCCACTTGATTACTATCCAGAAAAATTAACACATTTGATAATTGTTATCACGATGAACTACTAAAAATTAAGCAAATAATAATTGATCACAAAAGACACTAGATGAGCAACAAAGAAATATGAATGAGAGGGATAAGGGTATTTGACTAGATAGGTGAAAGATAACCGACTCATGATCCAATTCTTGAGTTAATTCACTCTATAATACAGTCGATTCTCACGAATTCAACTGATAATCAGATTGCACTTGAAGTTAATGTTCCTCTTTCGATTAAACGTTAATTTAGTAATTAATCCAATTGAAGCACGGTAAACAATTTCAATAATCAAATAATGATTATGATCTAAAGGGTAACTTCTCATGAATATTTCCCTATTTTCTAGTACGATTAACAATTCAAGAGGCTCTTTTGATTACCTATTTGAATCACGATATTAAACTAGAGCATAAGATATGAAGAAATTCAATATTAAACTCCTCTTTCGGTTAAGCAAAACAACAAATAACTCACAATACAATTTAAAGCTCCATCAATTAATTCTAACAATTATCAAAAATCGAATTCCTGATCAAGCTGTCGAACACCATATCTGTCAATACCCTAATGGAAATTATTCCATTAGGATGGAGTAATACATCTCAAATAAGTTTAAGAACAAAGAAAACATTAATTCTAATGATTTCGTTACAAACTCCCGTATTGCATCGATTGCAGGTTGTAATATCGATGAATTCTTGAGTCTTCTTGCCTTGGTTGGTTCTCCAATCTTTCATAGGTCAAAAGTCCCTTCGAAATCGTATTTTTAGTGTATTTATATTGTGTAGAAACAAGCCCGGATAAAACTATCCTTTCCTATCCGAACTTGGAAATCACTTTGACAATTTTGCACAGCATCGCCACGCGTCGCATCGCGCCGCCCCACGAGGCGTTCTAGTGAGGAAATCTAGAGGGCATGCACTTTGCTCGCAGACAACGTTTGCACTGCTGCGCCGCGCCTCACGGCGCCCCATGAGGCGCAATAGTTTCTTATTCTTTGAGTAAATTTGTTTGGTCACTTTTTGATATCCGGACTTGGTCCTAAACCCCCAAACGTGATCCCGACTTAATTTCTTGGGCTTCTACTCTGACTTCAAAGCTCCAAGTTGTTCGATTTTGCTCCAAATTACCTAAATAGCTCAGAAGCATTTCATACAAGGTATAAAACACGTAATAAGTATAATTCACTGCCATTTAAGATCAAACACGCATAAAATACAGTAATTACAGTGCAATACTACAGTTAAAATACGAGTTTCTCGCCTACCATCAAGTAGAAGGTCTAAAACTTCAAAAATACACCCTAGCACATCTATTTATAAGAAATTGGGCACCAAAACCAAAAACGGTTCATCATAATTGGCGCCGTAACTGAAACGACGGGTTCAATCAAAAGGCGCAAAAACCCCAAGCAACGCATCGGAAAAATACGTCATAATGATGCATGACGTCTTGACGTCATCCTAATTTATGGACAGCCCAACTCCAACAAACCGATAGGGAAAATCAAGACATTTTGAAATAGGTGGTCCGCATAGGGGCACGTTGCCGACTCACCATGACCACCACAACCTGAACTGCTTGCTCAATTATTTCTACCATAACGAGCAAATTCGCTCGTCGACCTCGCCTGAAGCCAGTCTCAATAAGTGGAGGGACTAATGTATGAGGCAAGATCTGATTCTAGAATACCCAAGCCAAGATAATATTATGGGAAGGATTCTCGAGTCGATGTTAGTTGAAGCGACCCAAGAAGCAGCAAACTCCTTGGCCGAAGTGTCGACATGAGCCGTAGTCGAGTGGTCAACAAGGGTCGAGGTCGAGATTGAATATCGATGATAGGAGTTGTAACGGCTAGTTTGTCAGGATATGATATTAAAAGGGAATTTTCTAGTGGATATTCTCTACACTTGTACTATTAGGAGTTCTTAGGAAAATATTTCATATATATAGAGAAAAGAGACAATGACATGGGCATGTAATATTCACTTGTAAGAACTCACTTTGACAAAAAGATTCTCTCTCTCTCTATCTCTCTCTCTCTCTCTTGGTAAGGTACAAATACCACATTTTCACTAAGATTATTATTTATACATTCTATACTTATCCATCTGATCGGAGAATAACTCGAATATTCAAGGATTTGTCTGTCATTCATCATTGTCATGAGGAACATCCATCTATTTCATCCTTTATTGGGTGAATCATTCCTTCTATTTACTTAAATGTCATTTATTGATATTCATTGCTATTGAATGCTACATTATTGCTCATACGTTTTAGAAATGTTATTGCATGTTGTCATTACTATCTGACCTGACCCATCTATTGATTATTGCACCCATGAAAGCTTTATCTAGAAATATTATTATTAACTAAATTTAACCCCTAATTATACAAATGTAATTATTTGAACCAAGATACATATTTTTTAGTCAAACAGTAATTGCAACAATAACGAAGTTATGGTCAAGGAGTTAGTAGGAAAGCTCATGGTTATCGCCTAAATCCTAAAGGGGTGCTCACTTCAAGTCGGCCCAAGTGTATCCGTTAAATAAATACTATTGTATAAAGAATAACATTGTATACGATCAAAATCGGCTTTGTCCTTCGAGATCGGAACATGATGGACCAAGGTTCATCATTGTAATATCGACCTATGAAGCGGAGTTTGGTTGTCGAGATCGAGCCCCAGAAACCAATCTAGATCGAGATCGGTTAAGATCGGGCTCGAGACATCGAGGTCGAACAAATAGAGATCGGACAAGATCGAGCTCGATACATCGAGGTCGAACAAATAAAGATCGGCCAAGATCGAGCTCAAGCCCCATAAACCAATCAGGATCGAGATCGGCCAAGATCAAGATCGAGCCTAGAAACAAAAAAGTTGTTATAGCCGCAATTAGGGGGAGAATCTCGGCAGAAATCACGGCTTGAATCAAGGAAAATCTAATTAATTAATCTATCATGGGATCCCCACTATGTATTTTTAATTATATTCAAAATGGGATTCCCCCACTATATTAAGAGTTGTTATCATTTGTAGAGAGGGAATTCATTTTTGAGATATACAGAAAAGAGAGAAAATACTATCCTTTTTTGGCTTTTGCCATTTAGTCATATTGTTTTTTCTACCAATCATTCTTCACCCAATTTACAGGTGATAAAACTTGAAGACTTAGACTAGTTATTTCATTCGATTTGCATTCATTTCTTTTATAACTAATTTCGATATTCATTTACCTATCTTTCCCAATTTGTACTAAATTATATCACGTGTCCTTAAAACTACATATAAATTCAACTCTATCCATTTATCGGGTAAACAAACATATCAAATACTTTATGTTCTTAAGCTTGACACTTTTCTTTTCACTTAGACATACCTTATTTGAATTTTTGTTTATTGATTAATGATTGCTTTATGTTTTAAATAATGCACCCATTTAAACATTTAGTCAATCAACAACAACAACCAAGTATAATCCCACTAGTGGGGTCTGAGGAGGGTAGTGTGTACGCAGACCTTACCCCTACCCTGAGATAAAGAAGTTGTTTCCGATAGACCCTCGGCTCCCTCCCTCCAAGAACTCCCACCTTATGTTGTAAATAATGCACCCACTTAAACATTTAGTCAATCAACAACAACAACCAAGTATAATCCCACTAGTGGGGTCTGAGGAGGGTAGTGTGTACTCAGACCTTACCCCTACCCTGAGATAAAGAGGTTATTTCCGATAGACCCTTGGCTCCCTCCCTCCAAGAACTCCCACCTTGCTCTTGGGGTGACTCGAACTCACAATCTATTGGTTGGAAGTGGAGGGTACTCACAACTAGAGCAACCCACTGTTGTCTAAACATTTAGTCAATCAAAAGAAACTAAATGGGTGAGGTTTAAATGATTTTTGACGTGGCAATAGAACAAATCACAAAAAGACATGTCAACACATAAAAAAGGACTCGTCAGATAAAAACACAGAGCTCTTCGAAGAAGAAAATGATATTTGAATATGTAGGAAAAAGAACAATATTTTTTCCTTTTCCCATCTTCTTCTTGTTTTGTTTTTAATATGGGTAAATGAGTGAGGAGTAAGAAGAAAAAAGATAATGATGTAAACTAGTTTTTCCGCAAAAGCCATATATACAGTGGCAGATCCGGGATTTTATGCTAGCGGGTTCATTCTCTAAAGTTGGCAAGTACAGAGGCCAACTGAGCCTCGAGCTTCTCTATTCTTCTTGCTTGAACCAGGCCTTTTTCCTTCATTCTCTAAAGTTGGGTTTCGGCCGATGATAACTGGGCTCGAGCAGTTTCTTTCTTTGTAGCAAAGCGGTCCATACCTTCTTTCCACTGCAAAGACTCCGCTTTTTATCACGTCGACCTCCTCACGAAGCTTCCCAATCATTTCAATTTTTTGCTGCAACTGTGAGACCGAACAATTAGCCATCGTTCCGGTATCAAGCCCATAGGCTTTTAAAAGTATTATTACCTGCTCAGACAGATCGGTCTGATCTCGGTAAGCCTTGGCCAACTCAGCTCGGAGGTTTCTTATTTCCTCTTCCCTTTGCCCTAAGAGAAGTTTTAGGGAGTTCCTCTCCTCAGTAACCCGTCGAAGGTCAGCCTCGTATCGACGCAGCTCGTTTTGGGATCAAGAGCATGCTTCTCTATCAACTGTTGCTGCCTGCAAAGAAACAAGAAACGAAAAGTAAACATAAAGGTAGTACCGACAAAATAATTTTAAGGCTTACCTGATTCAAAGCCTGCTGCAGCCTGTGAAAAAGATCTGATTCATCACTAGTACCGGCAACGTCCTCGATACCGATAAATAGGTCATGAAAGGGATCCTCTCCATCATGAGGCCTGTCTAGATCGAGGGCCCCCAAAGCTTGGGCTTCCCGAATCACCCCTGCGGAAAAAATGGGGAAGGTGGGCAAATCTTCGATTGCTACTGCCCCAAATGAATCACTTGGAGCATTCTCTTCGGTTCGAAGGGATTCAAGAGGGGGCCCTTCAGACATATCCCCCATCCGTTGGCTCTGATGGGATACATCTTCGATCTCCGATAATTCAGGGATTCTGCCTGAATCTTTCTCCGGTATATCCTCAGTGCGAGGCGGAGCCTCATGAAGCATCATCGATCTAGCGACCGATGGGGCATCAGTGGTTATCTTTATTCGGGCCACCAGCGCGGACCCATCATTTTATTTTTCTTCTTCGTCTTCATCCCTTATATGCAGGACTGATTCTACGGTCAAAGGAATGACATTTTTGTTCGGCTTACGAGCCGTCCTCTTCTTCAATTTTGGATCTTCGGGAACAGAGGCTATTTTCCTTTTATTTTCCTTCACCGGCTTTGGGACGGAGGCCAAAGTTTCTTCCTCATTGGACAAGGGCCTCAAAACCACATCTTTTCCCAAACCTGCATATGGAAAATTTTATTAAAATATTCGGAAAACATATCGTTCGAATTATCAAAGAGTATGAGAAAGGGGCTTACCATGATTTTTGGCCTCCCACCGACCCTTTGACAAATCACGCCATGAGCGCTCGGCGGATGTGGAGGTCGATACAAGAGCTCGTACCCAGTTCTTGAGATCGGGAACTGCTCCGGGCATTCAGGGAACCGCTGCATCACAAAAAGAAGAGTATCGATGAGAAAAGAAATGAAATAACAAAATAGAAGGAACTAACAGCAGGATCACACTTACGTTTCATATTCCACTCCTCGGGAAAGGGCATCTTTTCGGTCAGAATCAAGTCCGAAGTCCTCACTCGAACGAACCTGCCCATCCAACCCCAATCCCTGTCCTCATCAATGCTCGAGAACAGAGCCTTGGTAGCCTGACGCTGAAGTTTTATTAACCCTCCTCGAAAAAGTCGAGGACGGTATAATCAGATAAGATAGTCGAGGGTGAACGACATCCCCTCGATTTTGTTCACAAAGTATCGGATCAAGATAACGATCCGCCAAAAATAGGGATGAACCTGGCCTAGGGTTATTTGGTATTGACGACATAAATCAATAATAACGGAATCTAGGGGGCCTAACGTGAAAGGGTAAGTATACACATTCAAAAACCCTTTCACGTAAGTGGTGATATCTTCGTCAGAAGTAGGAATTATTATTTCTTTTTTATCTCAATTGCAATCTTTCTTTAGTTGTTTGAGGTGCTTCTCGGTTATCGAACACATGTGCCTCGATACTGGCTCACATCGGCCAGGGACTGATAAGCCTTTATCGACCTTAAAATTAGAAGTAAGAGCACATGCCCCGGGAACGCACTCCTCAGGTCGTGGTTCTGCCGGTGTCTCATCGGCGGCACACTGTGAAGACGGAGCCTTCTCTTTCTGAGGAATGGTTTGTGATGTTTTCGCCATTTTCGAATTCAAAGGTGAGGAATAGAAAAAAGTGACAAAGATTTGGTAAAATTGAAGAGGGGCTTTTTGCAAAGAGAAATAACATATTTGCGAGAAAGTCAGAGAATACGAAAAGGGACTTGGGAAATTTGGAAGATTGGAGATGTGAAAGTGGTAAACGATGAAAGGAAGGATTATTTATAGGTTTAAGAGATGGCGGTTCAATATCAACGGTGGTCGACCATCGTCTGACATGCATTAAATGCCTTGAAAGACTAAATCGACGGGACAGCTATCACGTGCGTCATGATCGAGCCCGATGGAAATGTCAGTTTATAATCCGATCAAGCAGTTGAAATATCATATCGTTTCTCACCACATTCTTCCTGAGAAATGAGGGGACTATCTGTATACGGTCGAAATAGATTTTGGCCTTCGTACGTCTGATCGAGTTTGAAAGATAAGCGATCGAAGTGAGACTTCGAGATGGGTTCCAAAGATGGTACAAACAATCTTCGAACCTGAGGAACCGATCAATGTCGAGTTCGATATCATTATCAAGCTCGAATCCAAATCAAACTATGATACAAAGTAAAGCTATCAAGCTTATGATCCAGAGACCGACCAATATTGACTCCGAATCAATTCAAGGGTCCGAGTCAGAATCGAGCTTAAGCCAAGACCGAGAGTTCGAGTCTGGATCGAGCTCAATCCAAGATCGAGAGCTCGAGTCAAGATCGAGCTCACAGATAAAAGCCGTTGCAATCCCACTAGAGGAGAGAATCTTGGCAGGAATTATGGAAAAGCTGATCTATCATGGACTTCCCACTAAGTATTTTAAATTATATTTAAAGTAAGATCCCTCTACTATAAAGGTGGAAGGTTATCATTTCTGTAAGGGAGATTTCATATTGAGCTCACATTGTAATTCAAGCACCATATCCTCTTATATTCAAGAGTTACTCTTTAAGCCTAAAACACTGATCCATCTTGCTTAGTCCTAAAAATCGTATTCTTTACAACTTTGTTTATTTTACATTCTTTGAATTTCATATTTGATATTTTCTTTTATCCTTACGATTTGTATTAAGATATATCACATATCTTTAGAACTATGTAGAAATTCAACTCTATCCGTTTTTCGGGTAAACAGATACTAAAAACCCAATGCTAGCAGAAAAATAATAATACTAGTAAGTACATAACCTAATCATTGGAATACTTAATCATTTTAAAGATTTTTTTTGATCTATGTGAATGTAGATTATTTTGAATTTCCTACATATTATTATCTTGAAGTTAATATATTGTTATGAACAAAATGTTATTCTGCATGTATAAATTGATACGAATTATACATTCAATATAAGCACAAAGTACTTCCTACACAATTTTGTGAATTTAAGTAATTGTTGACAATTTGAATTGTTATACTTGTCAATATATAATGGCATGAATTCCAAAAATGTTAAAGAATTTATAAATATAACTGTTTATCCGAAAAACGGATAGATTTGAATTTATACGTAGTTCTAAGGATACGTGATATAAATTGATACAAATTGAGAAAGATATATAAATGAATATCGAAATTAGTTATAAAAGAAATGAATGCGAACCGAATGAACTAGTTAGCCTAAACCTTCAAGTTTTATCACCTTCAAATTGAATGAAGAACGATTGGTAGAAGAAATAATATGACTAAATATCAAAAGCCAAAAAAGATAGTATTTTCTCTCTTTTCTGTATATCTTAGAATGAATCTGATCCTCTACAAATGATAACAACTCTTAATATAGTAGGAGAATTTCATTTTGAATATAATTAAAAATACATAGTGGAGATCCTATGATAGATTAATTAATTAGCTTTTTCTTGATTCAAGCCGTGATTTCCGCCGAGATTCTCCCCCTAATTGCGGCTGTAATGGCTTTTTTGTTTCTTGGCTCGATCTTGGCCGATCTCAATCTTGATCGCTTTTTGGGTATCGAGCTCGATCTTGGCTGATCTCGATATTGATCGGTCTCTTGGCTCGATCTCGATCTTGGCCGGTCTCGGTATTGATCGGTCTCTTGGCTCGATCTCGATCTTGGCCGGTCTCGGTATTGATCGGTCTCTAGGTTTCGAGCTCGATCTGGGTCGATCTCGATATTGATCGGTCTCTGGGCTAGAGCTCGACAACCTAACTTCACATCATGGCTCGATATTACAATAATGACCATCATGTTCCAATCTCGATTAGTCATAAGAAGGACATACTCGATTTGGACCGTATACAGATAGTCCCCTCGTTTCTCGAAAACAAGATGACGAGAAACGATATGAATTTCCGAACTTCGACTCGGTGGATGATGATGTTAGCGACGAGCCCGATTATGACGTATGTTACAAACGTCCCGTCGGTCCAGTTACCAAGGCATTAAATGTCTGTCACTCATTGGTCATCCACTACCGATTCTGAACCGTCATCACCAGGCTATAAATATTCAAACTCTCATCCTCATCCAAACTTTTCACTCAAAAGATTCTTCTACATTCTTGCATCTTCTTCATAAAATCCCTCTGCTTCATACACTTTACATCGCATACATCCCTAATTCTCTTTTCCTTTATTCATCAATGGCAAAAATCTCCAAAATAGTGCGGCAAAAAGAGGTCGCTTCTTCATCACGACCTACCGGCGACGAGGATGCGGCGGAGCCTCGCCCCGAGGAGTTCGTTCCGGTAGGGTGCTCAACTGTCATCGATTTTAAGGTTGAAAAACCTTCTTGGTACCGGGCCGATGTGAGCGGATCTCGAGGTACCAGTATTCAATCCCCGAGAAAATTCTCAACAAAGAACAGGAATACAACTGGGGCGACAAGCACCTGGTAGTCCCATCGCCTGAGGAATCAATTACTACCCACGTGGAAGGGTTCTTAAGCATTTATACTTATCCTTTCATGTTGGGCCCGTTAGATCCTGTCATCGTCACATTTTGCAAAAGGTATGATGTGACCCTTGGCCAGATCCACCCTTTTTTTAGAGAATAGTGATTCTCCTCTGATTCTTCTCAAGCAAAATCGAGGGGTGTATTTTCACCCTCGATCACCTTATGCACCTTTATAGTTCCCAACTCTATCAAGGAGGGTTAATCAAGCTTGCTCACCTAGCCACCAAAGCGTCGTTCTCGAGTATAGATGAGACTCGTGACCGAGGTTGGATGGGCCGATTTGTTCGAGTCAAAACCTCAGACCTGATCCCTGCTGATGGCAGTCATTTCCTAAGAAATGGAATATGAACCATGAGTACTTATTTCCCTTTGAGCGTTTTAAAGAGAAAAGATGCACCGAGTTCCCTGGTCTCAGAAAAGAAAAAACCGGCGAAGAGAACTCGCAAGCCCAAGGGGGGTTCCGGTATCATGCCTTTGGAATTGATCCGCCGATTAAGGGACGAGCCCGAAGAAGGAGAAGAGGAATTATCCTATGTACGGGCTAATGTTGTGATACAATAATCCTCCGAATCGGCGGAGGTAGATAAGGGAGCGTTGGCTATAATTCCTGAACAAGAAAAATCTGAGACTATTCTGTCTCGAGCTGAGATGGTTGAAGGAGATATTGAAGGCAGGACTTCTCGGGCAACATAAGATATTTCGAGGGACGAGCTCGGGATAGTCGATATTACTAGATCCCCTCATTTTTCGGATGCTATGATCCGCGAGGCTAGCATGTTGGAAGGTCAATCTTATGAGGGCATTCAAGAGTCGACCGATATCCATGGATTTTTGGATGGGCTCGAGTCCGCTGCTTCGGAGGATATTATCGGGTTCGGTGGATTACCAGTATCAAAGAAAAATTCATGGTCAGGTGCTGTCGAATCTTCATCGGGCCCAATATTGGTGGACCGATTCCCGGACCCGAGTGTTGATTCGGATCGTAGGCGGAAACTAGTAGTCTCCATCCCGGAGGATGCCCGAGTATTCTCTCCCCTAGTGGGTATTGCTAGTTAGCTTCGGTCCTTGGTGACCGAAGAGGATCAAAACATGATGAATGCGGTAAGACCCGCCTGCTTTTTCAACGAGGCCCAACTTGCTCTGAATCGGGTAACTTCGATGGCATCTCTGCTGTTTCTTTTACACTTAGAGTTGTAGATAATTCTAACATTTTTTCCCATGTTTGTCGGCTTTGGTGTTGCATCACGAGGCTTTCCTCTGAATCCGAGAAGGGCATGTGGCTAAGGTTCGGAACCTCACTGAGAAGAGTGACTCTTACAAATTTCTTAGTGATAAACTTCGGGTATATTTGGCAGTGGCTCGGGATGAGCACAAGGAAATGGCTGAGCAAGTATTTCAAATTCTTCACGATAATGAAGATGAATTGGAGATAACCACTAACGATCCGATTTTACAGGTTCGGCGAAGGCTTGAACAGATCGGACGGCTAAATTCGCAGGTAGATGAGCAACTGGCCGAGGAGGAAAAATTCAAAAAGAATATGGATATCCTCGCCTAGAAAAATGAGGCCGTTCAAGCGCAATTGGAGTTGGCTGAGGCCCAGCTTCGGGCTGCAAAAGCAAATGCCTCGGTACAGATCGAGAGGATTAAGGAGATTCAGCATCGGTTAGATTTGGCCACTTTCGATAAGGCAAGCTTGGGTAATGAACTCGAAGTGGCCAGATCCGAGGTGGTCGTAGCCAGATCTGAAGTGGCCGTAGCCAGATTTGAGGTGATCGAGGCTAATAAAAGAGATGATGCTAAAGTGGCACAGTTCAGGATCGATGTTGATGTCAACCAGGCCAAGACCAATAGCATGGTCGAACATGCTAAATGCAGGCTCGTAGGGAAGCTCTCGATGGGGTCATTGCTCAGGGATTCGATGTTGAGGCTAAAATTGAAAATGCCAAGGCGGAGGAAGCCAGGGCTCGAAGGCTGGCCTTCCCTGAGGAAGACTCCGATAGCTCGAGCGAATCTAAAGATGGGTAATATCCTGAGGACGCGGCCTCCGATGAAGACCAAGCCACTTAGGACATTAAGTTTCTTGTTTTTCTTTTGTATTTATTATGGGGCAGATTTGGCCTTTTGTAAAAACCTTTGAATATAAACATAAGGCTTTTCTTCCCTTTTTGGTTTTTGTGTTTTTCCTTTGCTTTTATGTACTTTACATAGGTCGAAAATGCCTTAGCATAAAATTATGTTCGAGGGTTCGGGCAAACCTTGCCTTTATTTCCCTTCTGCCTTATAAATTTATGAAGTTGTATTCTAAGGTCCGAGGCTCAGACAATTTGATTGAAACTGAACTAGTGTAGCCCTTACATGTTAAGATCGAGTGAGTGCTTGCTCGAACTTGAAGTAAGGTAACCCTTAGGTTTTTTAGTTGAGCGAGGATGATTTCTCGAACTCAATGCAAAAAATAGCCCTTAGGCTTTTATAAAAAGATTGTTTATGGATTTGTCCCCTTTTCGGCTTTTAGTTGAAAAACTTGTAATGCCTTAGCATGAAATAGGGTATTGTTCAAGAGTTCAAATAATTTTGTACTCATTAGAGTTTTCTAGGCTTGATATTAACGAAGCCTTTGATGATTTTGCTGGGGTAGCCCTTTTAACCGGTTTATGAGAGGATTCCAATGCCTATTTTGTTATGGAATTCGGATATCTACGACCCATGTTAATTCGGTCGTAGCCTTTTTAGTTCGGTATTTGCCCCTTGGGCTTACTTTCCCATTTTACTTCGACCTTTCCTGAAGTGTCGGTCTCCAAGTGTGGTGGTCGTGGCCTATAAAAATTCAGGGTTGCCAAAAAAGTCTTATGATCTCGTAGTTTTAATAATTCGATCTCGTTTATTTTTCGGACGACAATCCCCGAGCGTGGGGGTAGTCATCTGAACTATGATCATGGTCGGCCCTTAAGCCTGTTTACATAATATATCGAGAATATGAAATTCTAAAGTAGCAAAACTTTTCTAAGGTACAAGATATCGGTAAAGAAGAATACTTCTCTTTATAAATCATTATACATGCATGCATCTCTATGCCAGGGATTAAGCAAACTATGCGGGCATGGTTCGTTTGACCGTTTGGACCTTATAAATGCTTTCTATCAAGCCCCCGCTGCCATAAAGTAACATCCTTGCATCAAACTTGATATTCGAGGGAATGCCCCCAGTATTCGAGGTTGATTGTAAAGAGGCCTTGGATACTGTTGAATTGTTCTAAGTTAACACGATCAATGGTTGCCTCATTAAAAACCTCACCGGAAAACTCATTTGGGACAAAATCGATCTAAGGGAAAAAGAGTGCAACGCGTGCTTTCATACCTAAAGGCTTCGTGTTGAAGAATCCATGGTCGTTTCTGGTCGAACACCTGCAAGGGTTAGTTTTGAAATATAAATGAAAATGGAAGGGGTCGTACCTTAGCAGTAGTATCGTTTTAGGTGCGATACATTCCAATTGCTCGATAGTTATTTGCCGTTTATCATGCCGAGCTTGTAGGATCCTTTTCCGATGATGTCGAGAACCTGATACGGTCCTTCCCAGTTCGGACCCAGTTTCCCTTCATTTGGATTTCGGGTGTTGAGGGTGACTTTTCTTAGCACCAAGTCCCTGATGTTAAAATGTCGAAGATTGGTTTTTCGATTATAGTACCTTTCAATCCGCTATTTTTGGGAGGCCAATCGGACGAGAGCGGCTTCTCGTCTTTCGTCCAACAATTCTAGGCTCATATTCATGGTCTCGTTATTCGACTCCTCGATTGCATATCAAAACCTGATGCTAGGTTCCCCGACCTCGACAGGGATCAGAGCTTTGGCGCCATAAACTAACGAGAACGGTGTTGCTCCAGTACTAGATTTCAATGTTGTGCGGTATGCCCATAGGACCCCGGTAGTATTTCTCTGCATTTTTCCTTTGGCGTCGATCAATCTCTTCTTAAGATTCTAGATTATAGTTTTGTTGGTCGATTCAGCTTGTCCGCTCCCGCTGGGATGATAAGGTGTTGATAAGATCCTTTTGATCTTGTGATCCTCGAGAAATTTAGTTACTTTGCTGCCGATGAATTATTTTCCATTATCACATACAATCTTGGATGGCATCCCGGATCGACATATGATGTGGTCCCAAATGAAGTCTATGACTTCCTTTTCTCTGACTTTCTCAAAAGCCTGTGTTTTAACCAATTTAGAGAAATAATCAGTTATAAACAAAATAAATTGAACCTTACCTGGGGCCGATGGGAGGGGGCCAACGATGTCCATTCCCCATTTCATGAAGGGCCATGGGGATAGGGCGGAGTGGAGTAGTTCCCCGGGTTGATGAATCATGGGCGCATGCCTTTGGCATTTGTCGTATTTTAGAACGAACTCCCTTGCATCCTTGCCCATATTGGTCTAATAATACCCTGCTATTATTACTTTGTGGACCAGCAAATCGGCACCAGAATGATTTCCATAAAAGCCCTCGTGAATTTCCCGTAGGATGTAGTCGGTATCTCTCGGTCTCAAACATATTACCAATGGTCCATCGAACGTCTCTCTAAACAACGTTCTGTCTTCGGATAATGTGAATCGTACTGCCTTTGTGCGCAAAGCTCTCGACTCCTTTGGATTTGATGGAAGCTTCCTATTCTTTAAATACACTATGCATTTGTTTCTCCAATCCCAGGTAAAACTTGTGGAGTTTATCTCGGCGTGACCTTCTTCGATTACCGATCTCATGAGTTGTATGATAGTCCCCGAGTTGAGTTCGTCGTCTTCGACCGATGAACCTAAGTTTGCAAGAGCGTCGACCTCGTTGTTCTGTTCTCGAGGTACATGTTGCAAGGTCCATTCCTTAAATCGATGTAGAGTCACATGTAGTTTATCCAAGTACGTCTGCATTCGATATTCTCGGACTTCAAAAGTCCCGTTAACTTGGTTTACCATGAGCATGGAATCACACTTAGCCTCTACGACCTTCACTCCCAAGCTTCTAGCTAATTCGAGACCTGCGATCATGGCCTCATACTCGGCCTCATTGTTAGTCAATTTTATAGTTCTGATAGACTGCCTAACTACATTACCTGTGGGTGATTTTAGTACAATTCCTAGTCCGGACCCCTTCGCGTTCGAAGCACCGTCCCTAAAGAGGGTACAGACTCCCGAAGATGTTCCCGATTTTATCAGTAGTTCTTATTCAATCTCGGGTATGAAGGCCGACGTAAAATCAGCCACGAAGTCCGCCAAGATTTGAGATTTAATGGCAGTTCGGGGTCGATACTCAATATCGCACACACTGATTTCTATGGCCTATTTGGCCAATTGATCAGAAAGCTCGGGTTTGTGTAAAATATTTTGAAGAGGATAAGTTGTTACAACATATATCGATTGACATTGGAAATATGGTTTTAGTTTCCTAGAGGTGCTTATTAAAGCAAGCGCTAATTTTTTTAAGTGTGGCTATCTAGTTTCGGCCTCGCCTAAGGTCCGACTGACATAATAAATAGGGAATTGCGTACCTTGTTCTTCTCAGACCAGGACTTCACTTACCGCTATCTCCGAGATAGCTAAGTACATATAAAGTTGTTCGTCCACTTTTGGGGTATGAAGCAGCGGCGGGTTCGATAAATACCGCTTTAGTTCCTCTAAGGCCTGCTGGCATTTTGGAGTCCATGCAAAGTTGCTCTTCTTCTTAAGTAGTGAGAAACATCGGTGGCTCCTATCTGAGGATCTCGAAATGAATCGTCCTAGGGCGGTTATCTGTCCCGTTAGTCTTTACACGACCTTTACATTATCCACTACCGTGATATCCTCGATAGCTTTGATTTTATCGAGGTTGATCTCGATTCCCCGATTGGACACCATGAAATAAAGAAACTTGCTCGAGCCAACCCCGAATGCACAATTTTTGGGGTGGAGCTTCATATTGTACTCCCTCAGTATATCGAAAGTTTCCTGCAAATGCTTTAAATGGTCCTATGCTCGCAGGAACTTAACTAATATGTCATCAATATAAACTTCCATTGATTTTCCTATTTGTTCTTCGAACATTTGGTTTACTAGGCGTTGATAAGTTACACCAACATTTTTTAGAACGAATGGCATTACGTTATAACAGTAGGTACCATACTTAGTGATAAGCGAGGTGTTTTCCTGATCCTCCGGGTTCATCTGTATCTGGTTGTACCCATAGTAGGCGTCGAGAAAACTGAGAGTTTTGTGGTCGGCCGTGGCATCGATCATACGATCGATATTAGGCAAAGGAAAAGAATCCTTGGGGCATGCTTAATTCAGGTCTTTATAATCTACACACATTCTAAGTTTGTTTCCCTTCTTAGGGACTACCACGACGTTTTCTAGCCATTTGGGGTACTTTACTTCTCGAATGGATCCTATTTTGAGAAGTTTGGTTACCTCGTCCTTGATGAAGGCATGTTTGACCTCGGACTGGGGCCTTTTTTTGGCTTCACCGGATGGAATTTCGGATCCACGCTTAGTCTATGAGTGATGATTTCTGGTGGGATTCCTGTCATGTCAAGATGGGACCAAGCGACACAGTCTGTGTTAGCTATAAGAAATTGAATAAGCTTTTTCCTGAGCTCGGGACTTAACTATGTGCCTAGGTATACCTTCCGTTCGGGCATATGTTCGATTAGCGTGATTTGCTCTAGTTCTTCAACCGTTGATTTGGTAGCGTCGAAATCATCGGGGACCACGAAGGATCAAGGGATCCCATAATCATCATCTTCGTCAGTCTTCTGCTTCTCTAGTTGAGTCGAGGCTGACGTTTGTGATTGCTATTTGGTATCCCGTTTTTCCTTTGAATTTGATACCTTTGTCGATGAGAGTCATGATATCGGAATCACTTCATCGACGGAAAACATTTCCTTTACGGTTGGTTGCTCCCCATAGATTGTTTTGATTCCCTCTAGTGTTGGGAATTTTAGAATCTGGTGAAGGGTCGAGGGTACTGCTTTCATGTTGTTGATCCACGGCCTCCCAAACAGGGAGTTATACCTCATGTCGCCCTCGATTACATGAAACTTTGTTTCTTGGATGGTCCCGGCCATGTTTATTGGCAAAACTATCTCGCCCTTAGTAGTTTCACATGCCATGTTGAATCCGTTTAGTACCAGGGTTGTGGGCACGAACTGGTCCTGTAGACCGAGTTACTCTACGACCCTCGATCAAATGATGTTGTCCGAACTACCTGGATCAATTAACACACGCTTAACTTGAGTTTTATTCATAAGTAAAGATATTACCAGTCCATCGTTATGGGTCTGCATGATGCCTTCTACGTTTTCGTCATTAAAGGACAAAGTTCCTTTTGGTATGTAATCCTGAGCTCGAGATCGCTTCTCTCTTACAATCGACATCTTAGTGCGTTTAAGTACTGGCCCCTGGGGGATATCGATCCCTCCGATGATCATGTGGATAGTGTGTTGTGGCTCTTCTTATTCGTTTTGTCTATTGAACTCTCTGTTTTTGAAATAATTCTTGGCTCGGTCACTTAAAAACTTTCAAAGGTGCCCTTCATTGAATACCCGGGCTACCTCTTCTCTCAACTGCATGCAATCTTCCGTTATGTGGCCATGGATGCCATGATACTTGCACATTTGATTGGGATTTCTCTAGGTTGGATCGGTCTATAGAGGTCGAGGCCATTTAGTATCTTTGATGTGTCTGATAACTGATACGATGGCGAATGCATCAATGTTGAAGTTATACTTTGACAATTATGGTGCTTCTTTAGGTCCGGTATGCCTGTTGAAACCATTCTTGTTCATCAGCCCTCGAGACCCTTGGCCTCAATCACTTCTCCTTTCACCCCGTACGGAGTTGCGTCCTGGTTCGCCGCCCTTACGATCTCTATTATATGGCTGATATCGGTCATTGTTCGACCTCGATTCTCGGTCGATGTACCCTTTTAATAACAAACCCAGAAGGGGGCCCCAACTGGTCGTCTTCGACTCTAATCTTCTATTGATATCGATTATGTACATCGGCCTAGGTAACGATTGGGTACTCAATCAAGTTCTGCCTCAACTGATGTGAAGCCATTGAGCTTCGTTCATTTAGACCTTGGGTGAAATCTTGAACGGCCCAATCGTCCGTGACCCGTGGTAGATCCATTCGTTCCATTTGGAAACGAGATACGAACTCTCTTAGCATCTCGTTATCATTTTTCCTAACCTTGAAAAGGTCTGACTTCCTGGTCTCGACCTTTATGGCTCCCGCATATGCTTTAGCAAAAGAATCTGCATGCATGGCAAAAGAATCGATAGACTTAGGTGGTAAATTATGATACCATATCATTGCTCCCTTTGACAGGGTTTTCCCGAATTTCTTTAATAATACGGATTTGATCTCGTCGTCCTCTAGATCGTTCCCCTTAATGGCACATGTGTAAGAGGTGACATGTTCGTTGGGGTCGGTCGTTCCATTATATTTAGGAATTTCGGGCATGCAGAACTTCTTGGGGATCGGTTTGGGAGCTGCGCTCGGGGGAAGAGATTTTGTACGAACTTTTTGGAATCCAAACCCTTCAATATTGGTGGTGCCCCCGGGATCTGATCAACCCTGGAGTTATAAGTTTCTACTTTTTTGTCGTTTGCTTCAATCCTCTTTTCTCCTGACTCTATCCGTTTTGTCAGCTCCTCGAGCATCTTTATAATTTTGGGGTTCGTCCCCGATTCTTATTCATTTGACCTTATTACAACTGGTTAGTCCCTGATTCTTTTTCATTTGACCTTATTACAGCTGGCCCCGTTCTATGGGTGACTTCTCGGGGTGGACCGGGCTCAGGCCTGCTCGATGCCTGGGTTTGGCTCTGCAACTGAGCCATCGCTACCTGTTGAGCTTGCAACATTTCGAAAATCATACGCAGACTGATCCCGTCTTCTCCAACATTTTGGGTGTTTCGAACTGCATATCGAGTTCCGCCATGAATGTTATTTTCGGAGTCGGAATGTTGGTTCGCTTCAATGGCTAAGAATTAACGTCAATTGGATCTACAACACGAGTTCTAACGGGGTCAACGGGTGGCCTTTCATCCCCGGGCGTCCGGTTGTTATTCTCACCTTGATGGCCAGCTTCGTTGTCGATAGGTATGGCCATTAATTGAGAGTTCGTTATTTTTAACCTGAAATCAAAGATACTTCCAAGAGCAAGTGTAAATTAGTGCGCTTTACAGAGACTCGTACCAAATAACCACTATTATCCTTAGCCCCACGGTGGGCGCCAAACTGTTTACCCGAAAAATGGATAAAGTTGAATTTATACGTAGTTCTAAAGATACGTGATATAAATTGATACAAATTAGGAAAGATAAGTAAATGAATATCGAAATTAGTTATAAAAGAAATGAATGCAAGCCGAATGAACTAGTTAGCCTAAGCCTTCAAGTTTTATCACCTTCAAATTGAGTGAAGAACGATTGGTAGAAGAAACAATATAACTAAACATCAATAGCCAAAAAAGGATAGTATTTGCACTTTTTTCTGTATATCTGAGAATGAATCTGATCCTCTACAAATGATAACAACTCTTAATATAATGGGGGAATCCCATTTTGGATATAATTAAAAATACATAGTGGGGATCCCATGATAGATTAATTAATTAGTTTTTCCTTGATTCAAGCCGGAATTTCCGTCGCGATTCTCCTCCTAATTGCGACTATAACGGCTTTTTTGTTTCTTGGCTCGATCTCGATCTTGGCCGATCTCAATCTTGATCAGTTTGTGGGTCTCGAGCTCGATCTTGGTTGATCTCGATATTGATCGGTCTCTTGACTCGATCTCGATCTTGGCCGGTCTCGGTATTGATCGGTCTCTGGGTTTCGAGCTCGATCTTGGTCGATCTCGATATTGATCGGTCTCTGGGACTCGAGCTCGACAATCTAACTTTGCATCATGGTTCGATATTACAATGATGAACCTTGCACCATCATGTTCCTATCTCGATTAGTCATAAGAAGGGCAGACTCAATTTTGACCGTATACAATAACAAACAAGATATATTCACAGAACTTGAGTATAGAACTGGAGTTTTAACTGAGACCAATCCATCCAAATATCAATGCTCCAAATGCAGTCTTATTGGGTTTGAAATTACTCTTTATAATTCCGGGCCTATACGTGACAAATGTTATGAAAATAATTATATTGTGGATGTTCATTTATTACTCCGCTATAGATAATCTTCCTGAAGAAGATTATCCATTTAGTACTGTGTTGAAGTTTATCTACAAGCAACTGATGCAGGCAGGTTGCAAGCAACTCAATGAAATGATTTGCAGCAGCTTCTTATTAAACAGACAGCTTACAAGCAGCTAAAGAAAAGCCTTGCAGCTGCTTCCTGAAAAGCCTCGCAACTGCTTCCTTTCTTCTATAAATAGAGGACTTTTCAGTTCATTATGTACAACAGTTTCAAGTTGAATAAAAATATCAATCTCCCTCTCTACTTGTCTTCGGTTTCTTTACTTCATAGTTTTTATTTTATAACACGTTATCAACACGAGACTCTTCCATTTTGAGCACTTACTTCGAATTTAATTTCTATTTCAGTGTTCGTCTCCGATGTAAGGCGACACTCTTATGTCTGTGGTTAGATCTTGTTCATAACGAGCATCATAAGGCAAATTATATCCTTGAGGTGGTGAGTTTTTCTTCTTGGCAGTAGTGATATAGATATCACTTACATCTGGTATGGCCAAATTTGCGTAATTTAATTTGAATCTTTTGCTTATATTTCAATATCATTATCATCGCTTGCTTGATTGGTTATATGTTACGTATATAGTACCTATTTTTGGTATTTGTTTTCATCCTAATTATCTCAAGATCCACTTAAACTCCAGCAGAGTTTGCAAGAAATATACAACCACCAGAAGTGGTTATGTTTCGTATATCTCATTGTAACTAAATTTTATTAACCACCAGAAGTGGTATATGCCTATGACCATCAGAAATGATAATTTAGGCTTTCTATGGTTACAATTAAAGATAAGCTAGAGAAATATTCTATATATTACATGCACGCCTCGATTTGCTCCTGAAGTAGTAAATATTTTAAAAGAGGTTGAAGCATCATAATTGATGTGATTAATGCGCGTTCAGATAATTATATTCGATTTCCTAAAGAATGAGAATTTTTGAGAAGTATTAATCCATTCCCTGAAGTGAATGTGATAATATTAATAAAGTCGTAAATATGAACGTGCTCTTGTTGTAAATATATTACAATTCACCTCCAGAAGAGTTAATATGATTGAGGGAATGTATACTCAATATTTCATATTTTAAATGTGTTCCTGAAGAAGTAACGCAATTGAAATTTCCTCCTGAAGTAGGAAAATATTATGAAGA